>PVJH01002461.1:0-168387 GCA_004026705.1 Nesogale talazaci | reverse complement strand
TTAGTTATATGTGGCAATTATATTTTAAATTGGCAATAAAAATTATAAAGAAAGAAAAGAAACCTAATACATACAGCATTTGTTTCTTCCTATTGCATAGGTAAAATATCAACCTCAAACTTTGTTGAAATAAATCAGTTGCTTAAGGTATTACAGACCTCACAACACATTTACATTTGGATCACAAAACTTAGTGATACCTAAATTTGGTTCCACTTTCTTAGAAAAGATATTTGACTTTTAGATGCAGAACCACCTCGAGCATTTTGGCTTTGTTTGCAGGTTTCTTCAGCCCTCAGTCTGGTTACATTGCCATTATATCTAAAATCAGTTGTTATGGGTTGGAGGAGTAGTTGACGTTATTAGGGATGTCTACGATTCAACTCCTTGCAACATTGAGTGGACATTTTTCCTCCATTACATGGATCGCAAGCAGCCCTGGTCATGTGGTGAGATACTGAACTTCTAGCCACAAGGTGCTTGGCTCAAACCTACCAATTTCTTCATGGAAGAAATAAGAGACCATCTGCTTCCACCCAGATTTACAGTCTTGGAAACCCTGCGCTACAGGTCTACTCTGTCCTCTAAGTTCTGTGACTCTGACTTGGCAGCGCATTTGTATTTTGTGTTTGTTTGTTGATTCAGTGTGACTCTTAATGCTGAACCTCCTAATCATTAATGGCTTCAAGTTCTTAAGACAACCATAATTTTTAGCACCTGCTTACCTTTGTGGCTTGGTGCTTCAGCTTCATTTTGTCTTACAATAAGTTGTCTTCATTGAGTCAGTTCCGACATATGGAGACCCAAGATGCAACTGAATGGAACACCACCCAGGCCTGTCCCACAGGCCGGTGTGGTTAGCCTCACTGTTGCAGTCACGGGGCTGTCTAGGTCGTTGAGGCTCTTCCTCTTTTTTGATGATCTTCTACAGTACCTATCTTTCCCCTGTACTGGTCTAGGGCATCCAGCACACAAACTGAAAATATGCTTAGAAGCAGCTTTGTGATTACAGAAACTGTGCGACAGAGAGCAGGGCACCGGGGCTCCCCATTCCCCATTCTCCATGTCAGCCTCGAGAGAGCAAATCTATTTGTCAGTGGGGATATATATGCATGGGACTTACAAATCTTTCAACAGGCATTCACAAAGTACAGTGAACATGCAATAGAGTGAACGGATGATCGAGTAAGTGGGTAATAGTAGGAGTCAAGGGTCTAACTTCCTATGTCCAAGGGTCTAACTTCCTATGTCCTTGAACCCTCCCCAGGGGACAATCTGGGATCCGTATCAGAAGAAGACATCAGAAGGGTGTTGGCTACACTCTAGAGTGGGACTTGCAATAGAATCGAATTGTTCTTAACTACAGATAACCTCTGGGTGCATACTGGATTGCCAGGGTCATCTTTTATGACAGCTCCTTTGTTTCATTGTTTTATGAAGATTTGTTTGTGTTAGCAAAGTTTAAATCTTATTCCATGGCCATCCATCCAGCTAGCTTTCAGTAGAAAATGACATGGATGTCATCATTACAAATCCTAGGAGTGGCAAAAAGGAGGCTTTATATCTGGGATAAAAGTTTTAGGGTATGACAGCTCCTTTATGGACACTTATCGGTCATGAAAATGTGTATGGAGAGTAATTTTTATCTATAACCATGAGAGTCTTCTCCCAGCGGAGTCAGTCTTCTAGACTCTGTGAGCATGGAGAATGCTCCTTCTTATCTTTTCATCTAGGCCCTCAGTTTCCCAGTGGCCTCGCCTGACCGCGTGTCCAAAGGACATAGAAAGATAGTTTTCTTACTTTAGAAGGAACAAACTCCAAATGCACTATCCCCCTCACACCAAAAAAACAAAAAGGCACTCTCTTGCTTTTTGATTTCATTTTTGAGGAGTTGTTTGCTTTTTATTTATTTATTTTTTTTTTTGGTGATATGACAATGGTGTCTTCCACTGGCTTGATTGATGTTTGCTTTCAAGGTCGTAAAATAGCACTGTGTCTCATCACCAGTAATGACCTTGGGGGGAAAATGACCTTGGGGGAAAAAATTTGAGTCGCTTCAGAGATCTTTCAAAACAAGGCATGTTTCCAGTCAACACTCTCTTTCCTGGTCAGTCAGAAGCAACAAACAAATTTCTGAGCAGCTTTTTCATTCCCATATCTTTCATTAAAATTTGCTGAACCAAGGTCTAATATGATATAGCTTCCCCATCTCTTCAATAGTCCATTGTTGGTCCTGGATCACAAATATACAAATTTTATGAACACTTTTGTCTGTTTGGGAAGTTGATGGGTGTCCAGAAGGAAGTTTGTCATCAATTGACATTTCATATTTTTTCAATGAGAAAATCACATCCTTCTTCATTTAATCTAGCTTCTGTGATCATTTGTCCAGCATACAGGTTGAATAAGCATGGAGAGTGGACACAACCCTGATACACACCCCTTTTAATTTTAAACCATGTGCTATTCTCTTGTTCTGCTCACACAACTGCCTCCTAATCCATGTACATATACAGCATAAAGAGAATGAAGTGTTTGGAATTCTGACCCATCTCAAAGCTATCCATAGTTTTTTTATGGTCTGCACAGTTGAATGGCTAGTATAGTCAACAAAACACAAGCAAACATCTTTCTGGGATTATTTTCTTTCAGTCAAGGTCTATCTGACATCAACAATAATATCCCGTCTTCTATATCATCTTCTGAATCTGGTCTGAACCTCTGGAAGCTTGCTGACTATGACACACTGCAAACACTGTTGGATGATCTCCAGTAAAATTTTACTTGCATATAATAATAATATTTTTCTATAATTTAAGAATTCCTTATAAATTTGGATTCTATTAATTATATTTTATCAATACTTTCTTTTTTCTTTTTGGATTTTCACTCAACTATTTACACATTGATAATAGTCCCCAAGGTATACCAGCACTCTTAACACTTCCGCCCTCCCCATTTTAATATTATTTATTGCTGTTTCTCCTTGTTTTTAACAGTTTTGAGCCATTAGCAAATGCTGTCCTTTTGATTTTGTACGTTTTCTTGTTCTATGGAGTGTATATTCTCGATGTTATTCTTTCCCTCCAAGCCTGTATATTGTTGGGCTGAAAGCTGGGTAAGAGGCATGAGTACAAGTCTAAGAGTTGCTAAAGGCCATAATTTGCAGATTCAAAGTCTCCATCAGATTTGGGGTTTTGCTCCACTTTTTCCTCCCTCTCAACTAAGGACCCTCTTTTGGGATCCCTTTCAGAGTAATTAGTAGAGGTAGCAGGACACCATCTAGTTTATCTGGGCTCAGAATCTTGGAGGTTGAGGTTTGCTCTGGTTCATTATTCCTCTGAATGAATTGTTCCAATACATCTTTATTATGTTACTTCTGTGCTGTCTCCATATATAAGGTTTTTTTGGGTATGGATTCATAGATGAGTTTTGAGATGGGCTTCCTAGAGTCTTTGCCATTTTCACTACATACATGGGATTTCTCTCATGCCATGATGAGTTCGCTGATGAACAATGAGATTATTTTTCCTGATAAAGGCTTTCCCAAACTCACCACACAAGCAGGGCTTCTCTCCAGTATGAATTCGTTGATGAGCAATGAGAACCTTCTTCCTGGTGAAGCCTTTCCCACATTGATCACATACATAGGTCTTCTCTTCAGTATGAGTTCGTTGAGTAACAGTGAGGTTAGTCTTCCAGTTAAAACCTTTGTCACATTCACCACATACATGCGGTTTACCTCCTGCATGACTTATTAGATAAGCTTTGAGGTATGCTTTTTGAATGAAGCCTTTCCCACAATGACCACAGACATGGGGTCTTTCCCCAGTGTGAGTTCGCTGATGAACAGTGAGGCTCTTCTTCATGATAAAAGCTTTGCCACATTTATCACAGGCATAGGGTTTCTTTCCAGTATGAGTACACTGATGAACAGGGAGCTCACTCATCCAGATAAAGGCTTTGCCACATTGACCACATACGTGGGGTTTATCTCCTGTGTGAAATATCTTATGTGTTATAAGGTCTTGCTTCTGGATGAAAACTTTATCATACTTGCCATATACATAGGGTTTTCCTCTTGCATGAGCTTGTAGATGGTTTTTGAGACCTGCTTTCTGAAAGAAGCCTTTGCCACATTCACTACATACATAGAGTCTCTATCCAGTATGAGTTTGTTGATGAACACTGAGCTCATTCTTTCTTAGGAAAGCTTTTCCACATTCATCACACACATGGGATTTCTCTGCACTATGATTTCTCTAATGAACACTGAGGTACTTCTTCCGGATAAAGGCATTTCCACATTTACCACACACATAGGGTTTCTCTCCACTATGAGTTCACTTATGAACTGTGAGATCGTTCTTCTTGGTGAACCCTTTCCCACATTTACTGCATACATAGGGTGTCCCTACCACGAGTCTCCTGATATCCCTTGAGGTATGATTTACTGTGATAAGTTTTTCCATACTACAAGCATTTATACAGCTTTTGTCCTTCATGAGCTTTTTGATAATGCTCTTTGAGTTTGAACACTTCATTGAATTTGTGCCCACACTAACTGCATTCGTAGGTCTTATCTAATATATCAATGATGTGGTGCTCATGGAGCAAAGACTCTTCAATGAAGATTGTTCCACATTTCTCACCTATATGTGATTTCTGAAATTCGTCAGATTCGTGATGCTGAATGCATTGTGACTTTGTGAACCTGGATTGTTCACACTAAAGGAATTTCATTTCATTATGAAATTGCTCTCGTTCAACATGGAGAAAAGTTTTCTCATCTTCTTTGAGCACAACCGACTTCTTTTTGTTGTTGCTTTTGACCTTCTGATTTATTTCCAGAATGATTAAATCTGATTTTATAATTTTTATATGTAATTCACACGTCTCATAATTTTCCTTTGGAGGAAAATTATTTTCATGCTGAGAAAAAATACTTTCTAATGTATTAAATTTATAGCATTGTTCCGTCTGTCCATGCATCTTTAACATTGCAAATGTTCAAGCAAATGTTCATCTTTCTGAATTTCTTTGGATCTTTCTGAATGGAGGGAACAAAAATCACATCCATCACATAAACCACGTCAATGGAAACCAGGTTGCAATAGTTCTCCAACATCACATCCTGATATAGGGTCTTCTGAGTAGGATTCAGGAGCTGCCATTCCTCCCAGGTGAACCTAACAGCCACATTGTTCAATGTCAGTGATTCCTGGGCCTTGGTCATTTTGTTTGGTCCTTAGGACATTGCAGGCAGCTGGCAAGTTCTGTGTTTGTCCTATCTGGATCAGCTCTGACGACCGTCACAGAGTTCAATCCCTGATGAGGGTATTCCCAAAATAGTAATACCCCAAACAGACACTTCCTCCTCCTTCTTCTGAGGGGCTGGTGATGCACAATCTGCAGGCGTGGAAACACTTGGGCCGCGTACTCACTCACTTCTCGGTGGGAGGAAGTCCATTACTTTCTTATTAAGTCCAAACTACCTAATTTTTTCCCTTGAATTATAAGTGCATAGGTTCAGAATATCTATGGGCATTGTACTCTTTTTCTATGTATCTAATCTGCTGATGACTTCATGTAACAATAAAATCGCTAATAAATGGTACATTTTTCAACTGCACTGTATTACTCTGATATTTAAACTCCACAGAATGTCTGGGACAAATGGTACCTATTTCAAGGTTAATGCCTATCTAAATTAAAAGAGTAAACACAATTTTCTCAAGAATTCAAGTAGTCTCATTAAGTAGTATATGAACCAAAATAATCTGGTTCAATAACAAAAAATATTTAAGGAAGAAATCAATAAAATATATTGTTTTAAAATTTTCAACTTAAAATGTGTATATGCACTGCACCATCATTAAACAACATTTTGATCCATATCACACCTAAAAGGCACTAGGTGTATTGCACTTTTTGATTTTATTTGTGTGTGTGTGTGTTGTATTAGGCATTCTTAGTGCCTTACTCTTGTGGTATTTCAACTTCTTTCCTATCATTTCCTGCTTTTCACCAAAAAAACACTTGCATTCACAATATAACATGCATTGATAAGGGTGTGAATTATATAACTAGTTCTTGATAAGCGTACAGAGGAGGTAATGTATATGCATACTAGAGAGAAGCCCATCAGCTATGAGCATATAGAGGCATTAAGTGAGCATTTATCAACATGTGATGGAGTAGGAATGAGGAATTGTGATTAATGCAGTGATTTTAGTAAGCAGAGTTGAAATAAATACACTTCAACTGTAACTGGCATTGAAATTAATCCAATGTGTTTATTAGGTGAAATTAGATTAAAATAGCTGACATTTTGTCTACCTGTTTTACCTTTCTTGAGACTGGAATATTTTTACATGTTCTAATCTCCTAATTTTTAATTTCTTCAAAAGTGCGTATTGTAAAAATGTAATGTTAGAAATTAATCATATTCTGGAAACTGGATTTAAAACAATGTTTGCTAAAGACAATCTTAGGAAAATGATGAACATATCTTTGTCCTTATAGAATTGGCACTATTTAATTTAGCATGAGTTTTTCTAAGTTTTTCTTGTCTTTTACTTACCTTTGGCTACAGACAATTTAGAGAAGCTGTCCCAAGGTCCAATTTCCTTAATGAGGAGCATCATGCTTCCCTTAGCTTGTGTCTCCCATCTCACTCAGAACTCTGAGAAGATACACTTCCTGGACAGGTGTGGGCCAATAGGTACAGCTTTAAAAAACAAAGAGACAAACAAGGAAAAGTATCATTTTTTTATTCTGTGACCATTAGCAGCACCCTCAGTATGTCCATGAGAATCATTATTTATCTAGCACAAACTATATCTGGCACTCTCCTGTACTCTAGGTGTTATTGTATCAATTGATATGAACTTCAAGGACACCAAAATTATTATTTATATTTATCAGATAGGGGAAAACTTCAGTAATTTATAACTTGCTTAAACACCCACTCTCCATGTGAAAGAACAAGATCAATACTGACACTGTCCAATTCTCCCTTATCCAGTATAAACTTTTCCACCAATCTCCTCTCTGCTAGTTAAAACTCGAACTTAAAGTGACAGATGTTGCAGATCACAGGATTTTAAAGTCAGCTTGCAGGGTCTCAAAACCCACTGTCAGCAAGTCAATGTCAACGATTAAGACCCTGTCGGACAAATAACACTGCTACTTAGGGTTTCTAAGATTGTCACTCTTCACTGGAACAGATAGCCCCATCTTTCTCCTTTGGAATTACTTCCTGGTGTTGAACCAATAACTTTGCAGTTAGCAGCCAGGCTTCCCTGAAAGCCTCACCAGGGCTCCTTTCAGAGTTATACCTAACAAAGGAACAAAAGGCACTGCCATGGAGTTGATGCTAACACCATGCAGAAATCCATGACAATAAATCTTCCCAGAAGCAGTTCCATCTTTCTCTAGGGACGATCTGATAGGCTTGAGTCATTCATCTTGTGGTTGCAACTCAACACCCTGCCCACAATATAAAATTGACCAATTGCATGTGTATAATAGGTAAGTAATAGAAATCAAGTTGAGTTCACTTAATAAAAAGGGAATTAATTAAAAAGCTTTACATGCATTTCATTAAGCAGAGTAACCAATCAGACTATTAATTACAAGTGGAAGAGCCCTGGCAGTGTAGTGAGCAGTTAGGAGCTGGGCTGCTAGCTGCGTGGTCCGCAGTTCCAAACCACCAGCAGGTCAGTGGGAGAAAGGCTGGCCTTTTTTTTTTTTTTTTTCCTTTAAAAACAGTTGCAGTCTCAAAAACTCATAAGGGGTCACTATAAGCTAGCATTGACTGATGGCAGTGACTGAGTGAGAGTGATGTTTGCAATTGACAATCCACCAGGAATGATAGGTCTGCCTTTCATTCTTCTGTTCTCAGCAGTTCTGTGCTTCATTTCCATTTTTCTCGTCCTGCCCCCAAAACTTCTGCCTGTAACAGTAGAGTTCCAGACATGCAGAACTTCTCGCTGAACCCTGTTTACTAATTTCTCGGAGAGGAAGTCTAATTGACCCAGCTTGCGGCCAGTCTGGTAGGTCAGTGGGTATGACGGGGACAGATGCTAAACATTACTCCTAAGAGAAGAGATTTGACCAGGGAGAGCCAGGTAGATGTCTGATAAAGAGAAACGATAAAGACAGCTAGTAGCTCAGCAAAATCTACATTTTCTTCAGGATACGCAGACTACATTTTCCACTGAAGTGTGGCCAAGCGATTGAGCTTTGGTCAATAGTATGTGAGTAAGAATGATGTGAACCAATTCCAGACCCAACCCTGTCAGCCCTTTAAAACTCAATGAGGCTGCCTCCTCTTCTCTCACTTCATGCTCAGACCCCATGCTCCTTGCCTTTAGCTCTGATTGGAATAATGAAACCCGCAGATGACTTGGGTAGCCACCTTTGGAAGTTGGCAGAACTTCTGCAGTTGGGTCTCTAAAAGACTAGGTGGAATAAATCTGATACCATGGGCTGAGCCCTGGTGGTGTACTGCTTGTGTGTGAGACTGCGGCCCTCAGGGTTGATGGTTCAAATCCAGCAGGGGCTCTCCAGGAGCAAGGCGGGGCTTCCTACTCCCACCAGGGCAGTGATGCTACACACACAGAAAATCTGATACCATTAAGCTGATGCTACCAACCATTATAGACCTGGCCTATCCATTACAATTCCTTAGGATTTGCACAATTTTAATATAAAATCTTACCTTCAGGGGATATAATTTTTATACCAGCCCATAGGACTATCCTCCAATAACAACCACAACCACCACCATAACAACAACAAAGCCATATTACCTTGGGGTCAATTCTGACTCAGAGTGGCCTGACAGGATAAAGTAGCACTATTCAGGTTGGTTTCTGTGACTGCAACCTTTTATGGATATAGAAAGCTTCATTTTTCTCCTGTGGAGTGGCTGATGACTTGAACTCTTGACCATGATACCATCGGCCCAACCTACTATACCACCAGGGCTCTTCATAGAGCTGTGCAAACGTGCACAAAAGGAAACTGATGGCTAGAGAAGATAGACTGGGAGATATGTAGCACACACTTCAAAACTGTGAAGATTAAAATAGGAATCACAGGAGAACTATAAATAAGCCATAATAGATAAGATGGTTTGAAGTCACCTGTTCAATCCCTAATACTTTCTTATGTCCATGCAAAGATGTTGTCTGTACAACATCACTTTTCAAAGTATGTGTGCCCCTGAAGTTCTGAGACTACCTCCTACTTGCATTAATTTTTCTTGTTTGTCTCTCACATGCTGAGAAGGTTGAGTCTACTTAGTTGCCTTTTCTTCTTTGGGACATAGTTTCCAAAGACAGCTTATTATCCAAATGCATATGGAATTGCTTCAAAATATTGAATATATATTTTCATGTATGAAATTGTGTGTTTAAAGACTACTAATTCAAAGGAATATAGGCCAGCCGTTAGACCAAGAGAGATTATTATAAAACTCAGCAGGAGACAGAACCCTACAGTGACTAAATTACAAGAGTTCTCAAGTGCAAAATGTAAATATTTTCTTCCCATATCCAGGGATGTTATTTAAAAAAAAAAAAAAGGCCCCCAAAGATTCCGTATCTCATTTTAATATTACTTTTAATCTGGTTATGTTAATATGTTACATTTGTAATGCCAGGAAGCATCAAAAATGGCAGGATAAAATTCTATTATCTTTTCAAAGGGCGGATAATTCTATTATTTCTTAATTCCACGTTTCCTCTAACTTTTTGAAGCACCCTTGGTCTATGTGAACAGGACGCTGTGAGTCCTGCTTGGGCTGCTAACTGCTAGGTCAGCAGTTTGAGGCCACCACTTCTCTACAAGTTAAAGGTCAAGACTCTCTATGCCCCAAAAGCTACAGTCTCAGAAACCCCCATGTGAACTCTCCCTTGTCCGATAGCATCGCTGAACCCTTGATAATTTAACATTTTTTTCATGTTTTGTACTGCTCAATGTCTCTTTTTACCACCTTGTCTCTTGTCCATTCCCCTGGAAGAGCGTTATAGATAGATGTTTGTTATGGTTCCCCTTCTCTCCCCCCACCTTCCTCTTCCTCCCCTCAATATTGGTCCCATGAAATTTATCTGTCCTGTAGTCCTTAATACTTCTATTCTCTAATTTCATTCCTTATATTTTTATATAGCTTTTAAATTGTACTGAAAAAATATATGTGCAAAGAGAGAAACGCTATTCACTGCTGATGAGTTACACCTAAACTATGTTTTTAAGGAAGTGGAGGAAATGTCAAGTGCCAACCTATGCTTATTTTGCAGTAGATAGCAGGGCTAAGTGGGAGATAAGAAGAAAAGTGGAAGATTAACCACACCTAAGCACAGATCCAGTATTTGTAAAGGGCTACAATCTTGAGTCCCTATCACACTCATGAATATATACTAAGATTTCCACATTAGGTTAGCTTACAGGAAACCGTATTCTTTTAGAACAGAATGTCGTTTTAGAAGACAAGCTGATCTTTTGTATATTACGCTGGTCCAGGAGAGGGCACACCATCACACATGAAGAGATTTGACTTGACCTTTTTAAGACATAATGACTATGTAGTGACCAAATCTGAAGGAAATAGCAGCTCACCCTTAAAATATGTTGTTCTGCTTTATCGTGATTTCCCTTTGTAACTAACTATCTTCAAACACAAATACTTCTTTCTGAGAAAATTATTACTAGGATGCCTATTAATCTTTCTAAATGTGGGACTTTTGAGCTTAGATCTTACCACTTAGCTGTGAACCCATTTAACAATATTCAAATTTGCTACTACTCAAAAGAGCAACAAACAAAATGTTAAGTAATGTGAAAATAAATTGGTCCTACACTTTAATATAAGTAAATAAATAAGTGGCAGAGTATAATATTTAAAATACAAAGTAAAGGTAGAAGGTGAATAACCAGCCATCTACTGAAACATAACCTCTTATAAAGAAAAGTGAGGAATGCTTCTAAATCAGCTAATAGTTTAATATTATTAAATGTGTTCTTAACTTTTGAGAGATCATTAATTCTTTCAAAAACCCTAAAAGTAAATTATCAGTCAAATATGTGATAAACTGGTTCAACAACTATATTTATTATACTTGGGATACTTCACTTGGAATTGTATCATAATTTATTTGCTATTTTGACAGCTGGCTTAAAATGTGCTTGGGGCCATATCACACTTTATAAAATGTCAGGTTGATATTTAAAATAAGTTCAAGGTTTTAAAAAGTTGTCCATAACCTTATTTGTCTTTCTGTTTTATCTATATTTAATGATCTGATATTAAAATATCCTGTCATCATTAGGGTAAAGGCTTCAAAATCACAAACATATGATCAAATTAGCATGGAACTAAACCTTGAAAATAGTTGAGAAATGTAGAAGACAGGCTGCCAAGCTATTTATTTTACTGAAACTTTATTTTCTTTTATAATCTTCTCCCAGATGATGCTTACCTGAAAGTAAAAAGAGGACTCTAAATATTTTTATATTCTTGCATTATGAGAGAGACTTTTCAGAATCAGAGAGAAATTTATTAGAAAAAAATAATATTCTCCAAAGCCCCAAATAGATTAAAAAATGTGTTCACATATTCAATTAGGTCAACATAGAGTTCAAATTCAGTAATTACACTGACCCAAATGATCATCTCCTAGTATTTGGATAAAAATTGGTTTCACACATACCCTAGCATCCTTTTTTGGATTTTTACTGTTTTACATTAGAAAAGTTCAAAATTCTCTTGTGCATATGAGTTCAGTCATGAAAAATGAACATTTAAAATATATTTTGAGAGTTTTTTCAGGATTACAGGATTGACTTTGAACTTCAAAAAGGAAAATAAGCTTCAGTTCAGCTATCATCTGACTCTAGGTATGGTTCAGAAGTCAGAGGAAAAGTACAGCATGCTCAGACCATTTTGATGAATGACTATTTGATGAGTTTGGGCAAGTCACTTGAAAGGACACAAAACAAAATCCTATCATTATCTTTTCCTATAGCTATTTGATAACTTCATCTATAAAAGGAAAAATGGTATACGCCTTAGGTTTTCTGAATATGTTGTCAATAGTCAATAAAAATGGTAAATATATCATTATTCAAAATGTATAACATTTGAGCTTAGCAAGAAGAAAACTTGGACTTATTTTGCTTATTCAGATACTTGGGGACTAGATGGCTTTTCCCTTGCCCTGCCTCCACTTATTTTAAAACATAATCTTCCTAGAGTTAACAATTAGAACAGGTAATCTAGTTTTACAGATTAGGAAAGTAATGTCAAAGAAAGCACAATTTTATTCTCTGGTAAAAACCAAGAATTCTTCATATGAAAATCAGACACACGAACTCATAATCAGTCATAAAAAAACACAAGAAAACTCACTATGAGCATTTCCACAGAGACAAATTCAGTCTGTGGGAAGTCAGACATGGTCAGCCACTTAGCCATCTGGCTACCCACAGGTCACACCCATACTCACCCACATTCCTTGAGTTTGAGACATGTCTAGTTTCATGAAGAAAGAGGGGCTATGAATCTCACCATTCAGTAAATTGTGGAGAAGGGCTATGCTCACCTACTTCTATTTGAAGTCCTACCCAACTGCTGTCAAATAGAAATAACAATGTGAGCCACAATATCATTCCAAAGTCTTTACTAGCCTCATTCTAAAAAGGCAAAATTGAGCAGGCAAAAAAAAAATTTAAACAGGGAATTTGCTAGTAATGAAGAACTACTGAATAGCCTGATATTAACAAGACCCCCAGATAACTCATGTGCACATTAATATTTAGGAAACAACAGATTGGAATTATGAAAAGAAGTTATAAAAAATGATATTTGAAAATTACAATTTATGCAAGTAAAAATGGGAAAATAGATGAGGCAAGTGGCAAGCTATTAAAACATAAATTAAAAAATTTCATTGAGACAAAAGATGTTTGGAACACTTGGTTAGACTATTTAACCAGCTATTGAAGTTTTTAAAGCAGATTTCCCTCCATTTGATAAATGGGGAAGGGGAGGCAGGCAGAGACCTGGAGAAACAATGACATCCTTTTGACATGTTATTTCTACATTTCCTCACCAGTAGAGAGTGTCCTACACCATAGACTTCTCTTTGCAAATAGAAAACTTCTTGGGGTACCTGCAAGACTCCTTCATACCCTCTGTTTTGTTATTGTTTCTTTGTCTTTTTTTTTGTTATGTTTTTCTTCCACCATTAACATCGAGTTTAACTTCTAGTTCAAAAATTAAGCCGCTTTCAGATAAGAAGAGTTGTTCAATCCAAGTGTAATGATGAAACAAGTCATGCACCACAACTATGTCAAAAATAAAAACCAGACAAAACAAATGGGTCAGAATCAACACAGCAATAGCTTTGTTTGTTGATTTTTACTCCCTATAGCCCATCAGTAAAGGAAAGTAGTTGTACCCTCCTGAGCTCGGCTGATCCCCAAAATGGCTGTTATCACGCTTCTTTTCAAATTCCCTTGTATAATTGCCATGCAGGCACTGCTTGTTTTAGCAAATTCCTTATCTGATATCTCATGGCATTTATTCTCATGAATCCCCAGAAATTGAAAAGTGATCTCAATGTCTTCATTTTCTCCCTGTGTCATAGAAAAAACTCAAATCATAAAGAATTAAAAATCCAGAAGTTTAAATATAAAGAGAAAATATTTCTACTTCAAAAAATATATACTAGATGCATAAGTATAAATAGTGATAAATGGTGGCCAACACTGTTATATTCAAAAATGGTTTATTGAGCTGCTTAAGAACTTCACTATTAAAAAAAGAATTTCACTGTTATAATTCCAAAAATAAATCTCATATCATAAAAATGTGGAAATTGAAAATCCACAAAATTTTAAACCAGCCATTTTCATCACGCATTTTACAGATAATTATTATCACCATTTCATTATTGGGGTTATTAGTTCCTGCCTATTTGCATTGAAAATTCTGCTCATGACTATTGACAGAGAGATTTCAAGACTGTGACCTTTTTGGAAGATGTCAATCTTCTTTTTGTGTGTGTGTGCATCAGTGTCTATCTTCTGAAGCACCTCTGAGGGAGTTTGAGTTGCCAGTCTCTGGCTAGTATTGAAAATTTAGCCAATTGCATTACTCAGTAATTCTTATCCCTACTTTATGGCTACTGAATGTGAGGCTTAAGAATAATGTTCCTTAGGATGCAAAGGGCCTTTATAGATGTATATATATAGGTATGTACATATGCAAGTATATTTATATATAACAATAGGGAAATAGATCTATGCACCTTTATTAATATGTTAAGTATTAAGGTAGCAGATGGATATTGGACCTTTACTCAAGTACTCTCTCAACACAAGAACACTGTTCAAATCACCTGACATTCTTTGATTCTCAGTTTCCCAACACAATCGCTGAAGATGAAATGGGTGCCTAAACAAATGTGGTGAAGAAAGCTCATGGTGACAGCTATCAAAGATATAGCTTCGGGGTTTTAGAGGCTTGAAGATAAACAAGTGGCCATCCAGATGAGATGCAA
The DNA here is from genome assembly GCA_004026705.1 of Nesogale talazaci. Taxonomy (NCBI): domain Eukaryota; kingdom Metazoa; phylum Chordata; class Mammalia; order Afrosoricida; family Tenrecidae; genus Nesogale; species Nesogale talazaci. The sequence continues at coordinate 153,817 of PVJH01002461.1, read as the reverse complement.
CTAAATCTAAAAGGAAGAAATATACCAGTCTGTATGATCATGAGGGTTGATGGGATCAGGTACCAGTCATCATGGACCCAGAACAAAAAAAAAAAATATATATATATATATATATATATCAATGTAAACGAGGGGGATTGTGAAGTGTAAATATTGACATTTAGAAACCCTCTTACAGAAGTGTCACAAGGAAGAGACGAAGCATCCATGGTGCAGTATAGCATCGATGAAACATACAGCTTTTCTCTAGTTCTTTGATGCTTCCTCCCCCCAACTACCATAACCCAATTCTATCTTACAAATCCGGATGTACATGGGTACAGATAAGAACTGGAAACACAGGGAATCCAGAACAGATAAATCCCTCAGGACCAGTAATGGCAATAGCAATACCAGGAGGGGGCGGAGAAGTTGGGGGGCGGGGGAGGGAAAACAGATCACAGTAATCTGCATACAACTCCCTCCCAAGGGTATGCACAACAGAAAGGTGGCTGGAGGAAGACAAGGGTCCGTGTAAAACATGTGGGAAAAAGTATATATTATCAAGAGTTCAGAAAGGAGAGGGAGTTGAAGAAGGGAGGGAGAAAATTAGGGGCTAATACCAAGGGCTCAAGTAGAAAGAAAATGTCTGGAAGATGATGATGACAACAAATGTATACAATGGATGAACATATGGAGTGTGATAAAAACCGCAATAAAGTGATTTTTTAAAATCATGTTCTTGCTCAAGATTCTATAAAAGGAATACTCTCAATTATAACAATTGGAAAAAATCTTGAAATTGGCTCTTATTAGAATCATCCAAGCTACTTTATACAATCTCAATTTCAGAGAAGAAAATATGAGCTTTTCAGCCCATTACCCAAGCCAACTGATTATTGTTTTCAAATAGTCCAACTATTTATGCATGGTGTCAAAAGCCAATACCAACAAAGGTGAATTCCAAATCAAAATACCCAAGTGGATCAGCTCCACAGCAACAACCAAACAATTTCCCTCTGGAACCTAGATATCTGGCAAACTTCTAAGATAGGACTTTGCACTTTTCTCACTTTATCCAGATGTGTAACCTTGCAAATGCCTGAGTAAATGTTCCTTTGCCCTGGTGTAGCAGGGTTCAGGGAAATAGCATTGACACAATTCTGTGAGCTCTGAGACCCTGGCAAGATGCATTTCCCTAGCATGTTCCTTCTGTTTCACTTCCTACTGGAAAATATTATACATATTTGTTTTTTAAGAAACATAGTTATTGCCCTCCTGTTCCCATGACAAATGGATACATTGTTGCTATATAATGAAAAGAAGACTTTATTGTGCATAAGGAGGGATATTAAGTAGCTATCAAATTACTATATAAACCATAGAAAAATATGGTGGACTTGTGGTTGCCCACAATTGAGTCAACTCTCCACTCCTAGCTACCCTAGGTGATGAGATCAGTGCTGCTCCATAAGGCTGTCGGGTGAAATCTTGACAAGGGCGATCATCCGGCCTTTTCTGATCATCCTTCAGAACTACTCTCAGAGTGGTTCCAGCCCCTGCTATGTTAGTGAGAAGCCAATCACAAACTTCTATGCCATCCTGCTCCTTCCATAGATGAAAATTGCACTCAAATTCTAGATAGTGACAGCATCTTTGAATACACACCATTGCTTTTCAAAGTGTGATGCTTAACCATCCGCATCAGTAGTGCCTGGGAGTTTGTGAGAAATGTGGAGTCTTGGACTCCATGCATATTCACTAAATGAGCAAGAGCAAGATCAATCCATGAGCAAGATTCTCAAGGAATTCAAAGGAATATTTGTTTCAGAAACAATGATTTAAAAATAAAAACTCTGGCTACCAATCCTCAATTTGCTGCAACTTTAATACTACATTGTTTTAAGTGTCATTTTAAAAAATGACTGTTTCCCTGACTGTTTCTATGTAATCAAAATATAAATATTTTCTGAAATTCACTTTTTCAGTTCTTGTAAAGATGGAGTCAATATTTTAAATAAGAAACTTTCCTACAGAAAAGCAGGGAAACACAGTTTTTAAAAAATAATTTTTAATCATTCTCCAGGGCTGAGAAGTTTATGATACAAAAGTGATCCATTAATTTATTTATTCTCCGCATCTAATGACAAACTAGTTACTTAGAGGGAACACAATAGTGAGGCTTTACTCTAGATCTTGGAAATATTATGATCTTTTGATCACTAAATTATGAGTCAGCTCATAAGATATAAGAAATTATCTTAAAATAATAAAATATGATCCAGGTGTTTTGAGGTCTGACATTACAATATACATTATAATTCCTAGAATAAACATTAACCAGTCTCAGAAGTGAAGGATAAGAGAGGGAAAACATTGAGGAGAAAAGAATTGGGGAGAATAGCAAATATTCATTTTGCCATCTAATCACTGCTTAACCAAGAGGATATTTTCCCAACCAACTGAACATCTGACATCTGTCTATCTGACAGCAGCATCTGTTTTGAATACTGATATCTTGGTCAGCAAGGAATGAGTAAATAAAATGGCTTCCGTAATTTGCTTAAAAGGAGAAATAAATAAGGCAATGCTCTGTGTTGAAATTATCCTATCTTCTTAAAATAGTTTCAATATAAACTAGTACATTGTATTTGGCTTATATGTCTCAGACTCTCATTAATTACCTGTAGTAAGAATTAATTAATTCTTCTTGTCATGCTAAATCTGCTGCAGTGTTGTAAAACAGCAAGTATCAAATTTGGTTGGAATCGGGGAGAGAGCAATTTCAAACTTTAACTGTTATTATATAAATATTTTTTAATCCAAGGATCACTTTGAAAATCTAGTGAGGAGTTGGACTACACATAAACATTTGCTCCCCACATGACTATATTTTCCAGGGATGCATAGAACTTGAAGGTCATCCATGAACTTTCAATGAAGGACTCACTCTTGCATCAGAGAGAGATGGACAAACGGATTCAGGAAAAAAATTCGCAAAACAATTTGCAGAATAATTATAGAACACGTGTGCAATCAATTGAAAAGCAGAGAAGTAAATGGCTTGGCGAGACTCAACTCTTTTTTCTCTTTCTCACTGATGGGCAGACCAGTGTGCAGCTGCCTTAGCCAGTTCTCTGCCTCAGCCAGCAAGGTCCACTTCCTGTGAGACAGCCCCAGGGAGAAGTCACATGGACCTAACCTGGGTATTAGAGCAGTCGCTTAGACACCTGCCGGTGCTGAGCTGCTTAATGTTCACTGATTCCGTTTCTCTCCTACATTCAGCATTATCGTGTGTTTTTTGTGAGATTGAAGAAGACTCTATCGATCAGTGTTGGCCATAAGGGTTAATGTCAGATTTAAAATCTTGGACAGCACTGGGTTGGGATGCTTTCTTAAAGGATACTTACCCTTTATTTAAAACTGTCTCTTATTATATAATGAGTGTCCATCAATTTTGCTTCTCTAGTCTACCCAGACTAATTCAATGCCTTAACTAATTAGTGTGGTAATGAATGTTTTCCTTACCACAAATTATCCTATTCTGCTACACTGGTGTGTGAGGCATTTATCATTTTTGGCAACTCAGTAGTCTAGGTCCTTTCCATCCTCTGTCTACCTTTAACCCTAAAACCTTGCCATCATCTCTGTACTTGGGAAAGAGAGATTATTGAGGGCATCATATCTGCAACGAAGTGTTTCAGCCTCAGAGTACTACATGCCAATCTTGGCCTTAGCCTCATCACTGAAATTAATCTCAGGATCCCACCTCACACAAGGGACTGGGGAAGTAAAACTTACCTTATATTCAGAATGAAAGGGAAATCTGATACTCCAAATATGTTCGCTGCAAGATAAAAACTGAGGCGTCCTAATTTGTTTGCTGGAAATATTTAATGTGAAACTCTTCATTTGATGACCCACAGTCACTTCCCTAAACTTCCTAATTTCCTGTTCTTTATTTTTACAGTAGAGAGCATCTAGCTCCTTTTGCTTATTCATGGGGCAAAAACTAGAGAGACACCCTGCCACAGTGCAGAAAGTAGAGTTCAAGCTGTACTTGAACTCGGGGTGTGGTAGGAAGAAGTCTACTATATTTTAATGCAAATAATGTGCTCACTCTGCAGTTTTTACAAAGGACATAATCAACTCATCTATTAGTTTCATATTTGCATCATACATGAAAAAAATATAGTACTTTAGATTCAGGGATCTGGATTCCAATGTGGGCCACATTCTGCAATTCTAGTGGGTGAAAGGAGACACTGGACAGTGTGAGACATGAAAAACAATTTATAACTTATCAAGGGTTCGTGATAGAACGGCAAGCAGGGTGGGAGGGGAAAACTGAGGAACTGATACCAAGAGCTCAAGAAGAGAGAAAATGTTTTGAGAATGAAGATGGAAACAAATGTATAAATGTGCTTGACCCAATGGATGGATGTATGGATTATGATAAGAGTTAGGCAAGCCCACAATAAAATTATCTTAAAGAATAATTAAAAACAAATAAAATAAGTTGGATTTGTGACTGAGTTGTATAAATTGTTGAGTGATGGACCATAAGCCGAAAACTTGGCCGTTTGAAGTCACTCAGAGGCACAAAAGAATTTGTCTTTGGACTTCTAAAATGTCATGACCTTGAACGGCTTGTGCAGCAGTTTTGCTCTGCACACACAGAGCTGTTGTGAGGCAAGATGGACTTGGAGGACAAGCCAGCACAACATTGTTGAATTGCATTGCACTAGGAAAAAATGCAAAAGCAAGTTAAGAAAGGAGAAATTGATTTTAGTAGTTATATTGTTTTTTTCTTGCAACCCTGTTTTTCAGCCATATGACCAGTCTTTTATTATCTGCAATTTAGTACTATTTCTGTTGATGAGATTTTATGGATTTATTGTTGCTGAGTCCTCTAGAGTAAGTTGTGGGTCATAGCACTAGGGAACAAATACTTCAGGTCCTGTGCGATCCTCATAATTATTGTCATGTTTGAGTCTATCATTACAGTCATCATGTCAATTTCCCATATTACTTGGACCATAAAACACTCCCCCCCCCAAATGGGAGGGAAATGAGGGTGCATCTCATGGTTCGAGGGTGTGGTACCACAGAACATTTTAATATACTGGTACTATTTGGTTCAGAATATTTTTTTCTTGTTTTCCTACTCCAAAAACTGGTGTGCCTTATGGTCAGGTGTGTCCTATGTTCTGAAAACTTTGGTCAAGTTTATTGATGGTCTTCCCCTTTTTTCCCATTCCTCCACTTTGCCAACGACGATGTCCCTTTCTAGGAGCTAGGACTTGTCCAAAGTGCATAAATCGAGCTCATGCCAGTTTTGTTCCTAAGGAACACCTGGCTGCACTTCTTCCAAGATAGAATCGTTCCATCTTCTGTTCCCCTATAGTATTTTCGATTTTCTTCACTGGCACTCTAATTCAAATACATTGGTTCTCAGCTTTCCTTATTCATTGTCCAACTTGCATATGCACAGGAGATGAGGGAAAGTATCATGGCTTGGGTCAGCGGCACCTTCTTCTTCAAAGGAACATCCCAGCTTTTCAACACTTTAAAGAGGTCTCATGCGGCAGATTTGCCTAACACGTATGCTTTTGATCTCTTGACCGCTCCTCCCTTTAGCAATGATTGTGGATCCAGGTAAGAAAAAAAGCCTTGTTAACCTCTATATTTTCTCCATCTCTCAGGTTGTTTCCTACTTGTTTATTTGTGAGGATTTTAATCTTTACAATGAGTTGTAATACTTACCGGACACTGCAGACTTGGAGCCTTATCAGTAAGTACTATGAGTTCTTGTTTTCAGAAGCATGGCTGAGTTATCTGCATATCACACTTTGTTAATAAGCTATCCGGCAAGCTTGAAGCCACATTCTTTTGTTTTGTTTTGTTTTGTTTTTGCTTTTGTTGGGGGGAGGGGCATCACTGCCCTCTGGGGGTCATGGGAGCTACACAGCTTTGCTCCCGGAGAGCTGCTGCTGGATTTGAACCACCAAGTCAATGGACCGCAGTCCCGTACTCAACCACTACGCCACCGGGGCTCAGCACCAGCCCCCACATTCTTTTTTATATAGCCCAATATCTTGAATTATTGCATAATTATGAAAAAGACATATAATCTTGATACTTACCTATCCTGATTTTAAACCATACCACATTCTCTTGTTCTATCTATAGGTCTGACTCTTGCTCCAGATTCTGCATAAGCATAATAAATTTTTTCTGGAATTCCCAATGTTCATGATGGGAATCCATAGATTGTTATGGTGTATGGCCAAGCGCTGTTCTCTCCTCAATAAAACACAACAGATGACATATCTGATTTGGCAATAATAGTCCTTGTTACATGTACACTTAGAATCCAGGTTGAATTTCGTGTAGCTCCTCTCACTACATGGCTGCAATCGTTGCTGAGTGAGTGATCTTTGGCCAATATTGCAAGCATGTGGCAGTAAGGATATTAAGCTACAATTTTTATACCGTATTGGGTTCCTTTTATTTGAAATGGGCAAACACATGACTAGATAGCTGTCTTCCAAATTTTTTGCATAAATTAGTGAGTGCCCTCAGATCTTTATCAGTTTGTTGAAATAATTGTTTTTGTTTTCCATCAATTCATGGGTCCTGTTTGTAGCTAATGATATTGATATAGCTTGGACTTCTTTTAATATGATTTGGATATTGATTATAGGCTGACTCTTGAAATCACTTAATGTCAAAGAGTGATTCTGTAGGTTCCTCCCATCATAATTTGATACTCCTGGTATCGTTCAATAATTTGCCCGTGAAATCCTTCAGACTTACAACTCAGGGCTTGGGTCTCTTCTCATTAGTTGTTCCCTTTTTGAGATATATTGAACACCGACTTTACCTCAGCATTTCTCCCATTTGTTTTAGCTACTCTTAAATCAAGAGAATAATTCAGAATCTCGTATGTCTTCCCACAGATCAACAGGTCTTCTGCCATTAGTTTTTAACGTGTTCAATCTGTTCTTGAGATGTGCTCAAAATCCAAGTGGCAATGTTATATTTTGACTCAGGTGGATTTGTTTTTGCTTTTTTTTTTTTCATTGAGTAATTGATGCTCTGATCTTCAGCAGTCCCTGCCCTCATTTCAGCTGCTAATATTGAATTTTTCCACGGTCGCTTTCCACAGATGTAGGCAATTTGATTCCTGCATATTCCAGTTAGAGAGGTGTATATGTACAGTTCTGAAAAATGGAGGTGCACTGAAGAAGTCATTGTCTTGCAAATTCTATCATGCAATCTTCAGCTTCATTTATAACACTGAGGCCATATTTTTCTACTGTTGTTCTTTCCTCTTTGTTTCCAACTTTACATTAAAATCACCAATAGTTACTAATGCATGCTTTTGGTCAGTTTGATCAATTTCAGACTGCAGAAAGTGATGATTCTTCAATTTCTTCATCACTAGCTTTAGTAATTGATGTATAAACTTGAATAATAATTGCTTTTAGTAGATTTCTTTGTGATAATCACCTGTGTTCTTAAAATTTTATTGGATAGGCTATAGAAATAAATTTGATGTTTCCCTTGGCTTACCACTTGCAGTGTAAAGAAAATATGCTTCAGTCAAACCAAATAGAAAATGATATTGACTTAAACCTCTTTTGCTTTTAATTTACTTTTTAAAAGAACATGCTACAAAGAAACTCATGACCATTGAGTCAATTCTGACACATAATAACCGTATAGGACAAAGGAGACCTCTTTCTATTGGCTCTAAGCTTTATGGGAACAGAGAGCCTCCCAGGATGGGTTTTCAACTACTGAAATTCCAGGCAGAAGCCCACTGCACAATCATTAGACCAGATGGACAAAATTTGGGGGCAATAAATATTTAGGATACTTGCTATATATAAATAGGACCATATGAGATACAGTCCCCTGGATCAGTCCCAGTATAATTATAAGTAGAGCAATTTTCCATTCTCAAAAAATTCTCTATTTGCAAGATATATTATATTTTTTCCCTTGGGTCTCGCAAGACATATTATATTGTTATCATATGCATGCATGGCACCAGCACCCTTAATTACTGGTGCTGTGGTCAGATCCCAAGGTAACTTAAATATAACACTGTGGGACACTGGGAATATAAATTTATGTTTTATCTAAGTTATCATTCACTACCGGTAGAAAGTGTTCCATGCTCATACCACCAAATAAAGCAATCAAAACGAATGATTGTTTTCGCCTAGCTCATTTGTGAAAGGAAATCCTCCCTTTGAAGGGAACAATCACTCTTGATTTCTCCAGGGTAAGCAGGAGCCAATAATAACAAGCATTATCCTGTTGTTAAATTTCAGCATCGGTCTCAAAAAAGTGCTTGCTACAAAGAGCACTTAGCAGCATAAACACAGTTCCTGAGTTTTTGTGTTCTTTGAGGAGGAGTTCATAGTATCTCCTCAGGTAACCTTCTTCTAACTGAAGCTTAAAAAAAGAAAGAAAGAAAGAAAACTCAACCCTCAACTGAAACTTAATACAGACCTTTCAAATGACGACCTTCAATTCCTCTGTGAGAAGAATTTTAATACTGCTATAGAAAAAATGATCACCTCATTTTGGTTTGAAAAAAAAAATCCAGTGGATTTTTAATTGATCCTAAACATAATCAATCCCTTCATCCCCCCTCAAAGGATTGAAACCTTTTTGTTTCTCAGAATCATTATGGTCTTTAAGGATAAACAAATAAGTTAAATAAGAGCGGCACACCATATTGATAGCATCTTTAAAACAATGCTAAACCAACTAATCCCACGGCCATAGAGTCAATTCACACTCATGGTTCCCAGGTGGGTCTGTGTCAAGCTGTGCTCCCCCCATTCAATGGCTGCTGAAGTGAGGAAGGAGTTCACCAGGCCTGTGCGTTCTGCCACACTGCTGGGAAGTTTCCCCTTGATCACCTCTTGGTCTGGAGCTAAGTGCGGACCATCTGCAGAAGCCGAGAACCACAAGTGAAAATATTTTGTTTAGCTTTGTATTAAAATCTTGAATAACATAAATTTGTTTCAAAAACATATGGGCACAGAACTTGCCATCACTCAATACAGGAATCTTGAAAATTGGCTCGCTGGGGTAGCTACACTCGTAAAACAATACTTACGAATTGTTTTCAAACACCAGCTAAGCACCAAGTATCCATAACTAAAGGGAAACTCCATAATAAGTACCTTCGTTTGGGCCACATACGAGGATTTGATAGGTCTCTGCTACCCAATAAATAAGCAGAAAAATAAATAAATGAGACTGAGCCCAGGTGGCTTAGAGGTTGTGCACGGGACTTCCGCCCACTGGGATGGAGGTTCAACTCCAGCAGAGGCTCCACAGGAGCAAAGACTGGGCCTCCTACTCTCACCACCAGAGGGCAGTGATGCCCCAAAAAGCCAAAAAACCAACAAAAAAACCACAAAATAAATAAATAAATAGTCAATATTTTAATTAAGAAAGAGGAAACCGAAAACATGTATAGGAAAAGTAAACAAAAATCACAGACACTCAGAAGAAAAAAAGTAAAATTTTTAAATCAAACTTTTTTTACCAGGGAGACAAAATGGTTGCGGGTTCAGCTGCAAACCATACGGACATGAGTTTGAAATCACCAGTCTCTCCATTGGAGAAAGGTGAGACTTCTTACTCCAATAAAGAGTCACAGCCTCAGAAACCCACAGCGACATTTCTCCCCTGTCCTAGAGGGTCCCTTTGAGTGTGAAGCACACACTCAATATTTTGTTTTGTAATATCATAACAGGTAAATGATTGTTTTGTTTATTTTAATATGCTTTGATTTCTATTATAAATACTGACATTTCTCAAATGTAGATCATAGATTTAGATATTCTTAAATGATTTTTAAATGAAAAGTTTTTTTTATACCCATGATGAAAAAATTTCCAAACTAAATATCACCAAATACATGAAAAGATCTAATAATTGTATGAGAGAAGTTTTTATAGTTTTGCATAGGAATGAAAGGATTTGTTCCCTTCTATATTTCCTCCAAAATCAATGGAGTGGAAAAAAACAGAAGGCACTCTGAGACATTTGTAATTATTTGAACAGTTAATGGAAAGTTTGCAAGCATTTAATTGTGTTCTTGCAGAACTTGTACATAGACTTTGAGGTTTTAAATTAAACAGGCAAGAAGGTGTAGCATGATTCACTATCAGGAAAGATATGTGTCAGCATTGTATCCTTTCACCATATTTATTCAATATGCATGCTTAACCATATGCAAAAAAACCTCTATGTGAAGAAGAATGTGGTGTTAGGATTGGGCACTTGCTCATAAATAACCTATGATATTTAGATTATACAACCTTATTTAAAGTGAACTTAACCTATTTCAAAGATTCCTCATGAAACAAAGCCCTAGGGGTGCTGCCTGGTAAGCCACAGACTAATAATCCAGAAGCTTATGATGCAAATTCAATCGACTTCCCATAGGAGAGAGATGAGGCTATTCGATCCCATAGAGATTTATAACCTGGAAAATCCTATTTGAGTCAGAATCAACTCAATAGTAGTAGGTTTGGTTTAAGAATTCTCATGAATATGTATTTTAAAATTCTGAACAAAATTGGAGACAACAGAATTCAACTGCATGTCAAAAAAATAAAGACATCAGGAACAAGGGGAATTCATGTCAGAGATGCAGGAATGATTCAATGTGACAAAAACCATGAACATTATTCACTATCAAATAAAAGACAATATTCACATGATCATTTCAGTTGAACTTTCACTAGAGTTGGAATTGAAGGGAACATCCTCAGCATAACAGAGGGCATTTCTACAAACCCATATCGCCGAGCATTCATGTGAAAATAGAGATATGGAAGTCATTCCCACTGAGAATGGGAGCCAACCAAGGACATCCTCTATCACGACTCTTCATTTAATATTCTATTGGAAATCCTATTTATAAAATTGAGACACAGCAATAAAATAAATGGCATTCTAATCGAAGAGAAATAAGTGAAACTGTCCTTTATCTCTGGAATATACATACATATATATATGTCCAAGAATCCATAAGAACACTATTGGAACTACAGGATGGTTTCAGCAGAGTAGCAAGATACAACAACAATATGCAAAAATGAGTTAAATGCCTCATGAACAAAGATAACATTGTAAAGGAAATCAGAAAAGCGGCACCATTTACAATGGCTCACTCAAAGATAGAATACAGCACAGAGGCAGCAGCTAGGTCCTGTTCAGAATGATGACCACCCTGAATGCTTCTTTCTTGTGTCCAAATCACATAACATCCCATCTCACAAAATATACTATGAACCTTGCCAGGAAAGCACATATCTATAGTATCATGCCATACCTTCTCTTTGGCTGTTTCACTTGGATGAATTGCAGGTCACACACCAAGTGGCATTCTCAGACCACCAAATATAATAAAACAAGCACACACAGTAGAAGACAAAATAGATAACTGGGACCTATTTAAAAAAACACTTTTGCATATCAAGAGGTTCCATTAATAGAGAAAACCGTGACCTAGTTATTAGAAAAAATGTATTCAGCAATGATGCAAAGGACAAGGGACTAATTACTAAAATCTGTAGAATTTTGTAACACCTCAATGAGAAAAAACTACAAATAATTCAATTAAAATTTGGACAAAGGACATGAATTTACAATTCACAAGATATGACACTGGAATGACTGACAAACACATGAGGAAATATTCATAATCACTATTCATTTGGGAGCTGCTACTCAAAGCAATGGCATCACTTTACACCTACAATGATAGCTCAATTTTAAAAAACTAAACATAGAATAGCACATGCTGAAGAGGATGCGGGTAGGTATTCTTAGCACTGGTGAAATATAAATATGTCCAACCATTGTGGAACATAATATGGCCCTACCTGAAAAGATTGGGACTAGATATACCATGCAACTCAGCATGAATTTTGTTGGCATATATCCTCAGATAATCAAGACAGAACATAAAGACATATGCTCCCCCATATTCATTGCATCATAGTTCATAATGGAAAGATAGAGACAACCCAAATATCCATCAGTAGAATATTGGATAGAGAAACCCTGGTACATACACACAATGGAATAGTATGCAATCTCAAAAAACAGTGATGAAACACCATGCACGACCTGGAAACCATTATGCTGAGTGAAGCTAGTCCATCATAAAGGACATAATACAGTATATGAGACCACTATTATAAGGATAAACACCAAGTAAAGGGAAACTTCCATTTTCAGGTCAGGTAATCTTTTAATCTGTTCTCCCGAACAATGAAGTAAAGTGATTCTACACACAGCTGGGGAGATCCTGCCCATCCTGGGGTCCTACAGGGGACTTAGGGAATACCCTGCCCCCCACTGCTGCAGTGCTATATACAGCACAAGGCAGCTGTACCAATAAACTCCAGCACTCAACAGCCCCGTGAGACTCGCTGCCCAGAATCTACTGTGATCTTGTCTTCGGGGGTAATTTCACGCAGCATCCGGGGACCCTACACCAAGCGGGCACACCTCCCTGCTACATTGGGGTAGAGTTGGAACTCCTCTAGCCCCAAGGTTAGGTGATCAAGCTTCCGTTACCTCCTTACTTACCCCTCTTTTTCTTCTCTCTTTATTCATTCCCCTTCTATCATTCCACCACAGTCGGTTTCTAGGGTTTTTTTTTTTCTTTTTCCTTCTTTTTTCCTCCTTTCTCTCTCTGTTTCCTCTTCTCCCCCTCACATTCCTATTGGATGCTACTGCTGGCTTCCAGGTCACTACTTGCCACTTAGGGCACCTCCACCCTAATAGCAGGGAGAACCCCAGCCTGCCCTCTGTGGGAGTGCTGCACACCACAAAAGGCAGCTGTGACAGCCCTCGACAGTGCTCAGTGTTGCTAAGGAAACCTCGGTTGGGCCTCTATGGAAACCTTAGCAACTAAGGCAATTCCACCCAGCAGTGCTGGGCCCTGCACTAAAAAGGCACACACAACCTGCTAAATTGGAGTGGGGCATAAACCCCTCCAGCACCACATTCAGACAATCAAGGACCAGCTGTCTCTTTATTCTACAATTTTTTTCCTTTTCCTTTCTTCTCTCTTTCCCTTCTCTCTCTCTCTCTCTCTCTCTCTCTCTCTCTCTTCTCTTCTCTTTCTTCTTTTCTGTTTCTCCCTTCTCACTCTCTCCTTCCACATGCTACCAGTGGTGTCCAGCCCCCTATCCTTGCCTCGGGCAACTTTGCCTACCCAGGGGAAGAGCTACAGCCGGCTCTTTGTGACAGTGATGCACACACCATGAGGACATGCTACACAGGGCACCGCTTGGGGCTCAGCTATCTCTATTTTTTCTCGCCTTTTCCTTTCTTTTCTTCTTTCATTTTTTCTTCTCTCTTCTATCCCTTCTCTCTCTCTGCAACTGTCTCAACAGATTCAGTTTTCCTTTTTATTCTTATTTTCTTTTTTTGGCTGTCTTGACTTTGGTTTTGTCATTGTATATTTTTGTGAGTGGATATTAGTTTGTTGTTATTATTGCTACTGTCTTTGTTTTTCCTTTCCCTTTTTTCCTTTTCTTCCCCCTCTCTTTCCTTTCACAAAGCACTACTAGTCTCCAGGCCACTACCCACCACCTGGAACAACTCATATGGCCCAGTTAGGGCAGTTCTCGCCCTCACCTATTGACTCTACAAGTAGCTGTGGCCATAACACACATCATCTACCATATCCCAAGTGGCTGGGGGTGGGGGTTATTCCTTCAAACAGTAGGGAACTTCATCCTATACCCCGAGGTCCTACAAGACACTGGGGGAAATCCTGCCTACCATCAGTGGTACTCCACACTGCTGCAGGAACATCTTCCAACCTCCACAGAGATCTTTTTGACTAGGGTAATTCTATTTGCCAACTACAGTGCTCTCCACCAAAGAGAGTACAACCACATAGGCCCCACAACACTCCAAATGCAGAGGGAAATACCGCATGCCAAACAAGGAGCTCCAAGACCCTTGACAAACCACTGCAGCTTACTTATAGATCAATTAGTGAAATGCCACCCTCGTGGGCTCACAACCACCCAACCAGTGTTCTACGTAAGGACTATCCAACTCACATTCCAATTAAGAGAATACTGGTCAGCTAGGGTAAGAATGAAACCACAGGAAGATACAATGGTAGTCTGATCCCCCAAGTGCAGCTACTTGCAGGTATTTCGTAGAACATATAAGTACCCCAAGAGAGAGCCCAGTGCTCTTTAACTCTTGAAGATGGCTCCAGGCTCCTATAAAACAGCATGTAAACTGCAACCAGCCCCAACAGCCTCAGCAAAAAAGCAGGAGAAACAGAAGACAATGCCTGAGAAAGTCATGAACCTAATGATGTACATAGAAGAAGCAGACATTGACCTGTCATAATGAAATTTTCGGGATGTAGTTCAGAGTCACACAGGATATGAGGGAAGCAACACAGAAAAAAAGGATAAAATGCTAGAGGAGATAAAGGCAATGCATCAAAAGGAAATACAAGACCTAAGGGATGAAAAAAAACAAAATTCAGTGGTAAATTAACCAACAGACTTGAGAAGAATCACACCAGTGACCTATAGGATAACCAAGCAGACTTCAATAAATGGGAAAAGCAGTAAAAAAAAAGACAATGAGAGAAGCTGAAGAAAACCTAGGAGTCATGTCAGATGCTATGAAGAGATACAATATTAGAATAATTGAACTAGTGGAACAAAGAAGTCAACATCAAAAATAGCAAGGGAATTCTTACAGGAAAACTTCCCCAGCTTAATAAATGAAAATTAGGCAACCATTCTAGAGGCTGAACAAACACCTGCTAGACTGAATACCAAGAATAGGTCACCAAGACACAGAATAAAAAATTTACCCAACTATGAGGAAAAGGAGATCATTAGGGCAGTTAGGACAAAACAAAGAGCTACGTAAAAAGATACCCAAATAAGAATATAAATGGACCTATAAATGGACACAATGTAGAAGAGGGGGGAATGGGGTAACATATTTCAAAATTTGAAGGAAAACAACACAAATGCAAGAATACTATACCCGGCCAAAATACCTATTAAGATAGATGAAGAAGTAAGAGTCTTCCCAGAAAAGGAAAATCTCAAAGAATACATAAAAAGAAACCCAGCTCATCCTACTCCCACCAGAGGGCAGTGATACCCCCCTAAAACAAAACAAAACAAAACAAAAAGAAACCCAGCCCTACAAAAGATCCTTGCCAATCCGGTATGGACAGAAGACCAATACTCACCAAGTGCAAATAAGAGATCATCACAAAGAACAACTCCATCCAGAGGGCAACAAAAAGAAAACAGTCTCTAAGATAGCATTGGCTCAATAGTGAATAGAAGACAACAATGAAACACACACAAAACACAAACAGAAAAAATAGGTAGGTAGGAATATACCTCATGCAAAAGATACAAGATGACATCACAAATTTCACAGATGGATGTAATAACACTGAATATCAGTGGTCTGAGTTCAGGCATTAAAAGGCAGAGGCTAATAGACTGGCTTAGAAAACATAACCCATTGATATGCCGCCCACCAGAGACACATCTCAAGCTTGCAGACAAACACAGGTTGAGAATTAAAGGCTGGACAACAATATATCAAGTAAACGGCAATGGAAAATAAAAGCAGGGTTAATGATCTTATATCTGACAAAATTGATTTGAAGATACAAGTCATAACAAGAGACACATTGGGGCACTATATAATGTTCAAGGGAACAGGAGCTCAAGAACAAGTGAGCACAATAAATATATACAGACCCAATGAGAGATCTGTAAAATTCATAAATCAAACACTCCAATAGATTACAAAAGAAATCACAAGCTCAATCATTATTATAGGTGATATTAATACACCACTGTCACTGGAAAAGAAACAACAAAGAGACTACATATCTAAACAGCACTTTTGGATGACTTGACCAGATAGATACTGGTATTTTCAGAGCTTTCCACCCAAATGACAAAAAAATTGACATTCTTTTAAGCCCACATGGCAGATACTCAAAGATCAACCACATGCTGGGACATAAGTTGACACTGAGTAAATTCAAGTACATGAAAATTATACAGATGTCTCTCTCCAATCACTATGCCATGAAGCTGAAAATCAGCAGAAGGATGATGAAGAAAAAAAGGCTAACAATTGGAGGATGAATAACTCTCTCTTGCAAAAGGAGTGGGATTGGCCAAGCCCAGAGATGAAATGAGGACATGTCTAGAAACCAGTGAGAATGAAAATACTATGTACCAAAATCTCTGGGATACAGTAAAGGCATTTATCAGAGGAAGGGGGATAGCAATGTATGCACACATGAAAAAAAAGAGAGCTGTGGTTGATATGCTGGCACAAAACTTAGATCAATTAAATCAGAATCAACAGAATAATCCTACTAATATAAAAAGGAAAGAAATAATAAAATTAGAGCTGAGATACGGGAGAGGGGAAAATAAGACAGCCATGAGAAAACTTAATGCTGCTACAAGTTGACTCTTTGAAAGGATTAACAGAATTAATAGAGTACTGGCAAACCTAACCAGAGAAAGGAAGGAACAAATGTCAATTGCAAGGATGAGGGATGAAGCAGGAGACATTACAATGGATCCGAATAAATCAAAAGGATAAATTACAAGTACTATGAAGGCCTTACTCTAATGAACTCAACAGCTTGGAAGACATGGACAAATTCTTGGACACACAACCCTGCCTATACTATCATAGCCGGATGTCAAGAACCTCAACAGTCTGATCACAGTGGAAGAAATAGACAAGGTTATCAAGGAATTGCCAACCAAAAAAATCCCCTTGGCCAGATAGCTTCACAGGAGAATTCTACCAAGCATTCAGGGCAGAATTGACACCAATCCTTCACTGATTCTTCGAGAACATAGAAAAAGGCAGAAAGTTCTCAAACTCCCTCTATGAAGTCAGTATAACTTTGATACCTAAAGCGGGCAAGAATCCCTCAAGAACTGAAAACTACAGACCATAATCCCTAATGACCATTGATGCAAAAGTCCTTAACAAAATCCTGGTGACTAGAATACAAAAGCATATAAAAAAATAATTCACCCTGACCAAGTGAGATTCATAGCAGGGATGCAGGGATGGTTCAACAAGGCCATTAATATTACTTGCCACATTGACATGAAAAATTATAAGAACCACATGACAATATCTATTGATATGGGAAAAGCATGTGAGAACACTCAACACCCATTCTTGTTTAAGACACTCAAGAAGATAGGAATAGAAGGAAAATTCCTCAAGATAATACAAGCTTTATTGAGCTCTGGTGGCGCAGTGGTTGTGTGCATGACTGCGGCCCACAGAGTTGACGGTTCAAACCCAGCAGCAGCTCTCCAGGAGCAAGGCTGGGCCTCCTACTCCCACCAGGGCAGTGATGTGAAAAAGAAAGGAAAAAAAGGATAATACAAGCTCTATATGAAAAACCAACAGCCAACTTTGTAGTCAATGGAGAAAAGATGAAAACACTTCCATTGAAAAAGGGGACCAGACAAGGATACTCCTTGTCCCCACTCTTATATGCATCATACTGGAGATCCTAGCTAACAGCATAAGACAAAGAAAACACATCAGAAGTATTCATCTGGGGAAGGAAGAGGCAAAGCTATCGTTCTTCGCAGATGATATGATTTTATACATACATAATTGTATACATTGAAAATGCCCTAAACTCCACAAGTGGAGTGTTGGAAATGACAGCAGCATATGGCAGAGTGGCAGGATACAAGATCAACAAACAGAAATCTATTGGACTGCTGTACGCATCAGACAAGACCACAGAAGAGGCAATTGAAAAGGTAGTTCTCTTTACATTAGCTAAGCACAAATTGAAATATCTAGGGATATACCTGAATAAAAAAAGAAAAAGTTTTGTATCAGGAAATTTACAATAATATTGTAATAATATTGCAAGAAACCAAGAATGACCTCGACAAGTGAAAGGATATTCCAGGCTAGTGGATTTGAAGACTGAAGAGAATAATGATGTCAGTTCTGTATAAGCCACTCTATAAGTTGATTGCTATCCCTATACAAATACCATCATCCTTCTTCAAAAAATTGGAAAAAACTGATGATCAACTTCATATGGAGAGTGGAAAAGCTCATAATTAGCAAAGAACTCCTCAAAAAGAAGGACAAAATGGGAGAGCTTGTTCTCCCCAACTTTGAGGCATGTATTATACAGCCACAGTGGTTAAAACAGTGTGGTATTAATATAACAACAGATAACCAGGTCAATGGTAAAGAGCTGAAGACCCAGAAAAAAAAATCAGCATACAGGCAACTGATTTTTGTTAAGGACCCCAAAATATATCAAATGGGAAGCTGATACCCTCTTCAATATATGGTGCAGGAAAAATGGATATTATAGGAACCCCCAATAAAGTGATTTTAAAAATTTAAAAATCAGTTAATTTGAGATACTGCAAAGATGTGTTAGAAGCAGGAGTTAGGAAATCATCTCAAATACAATCGGAAATATAGCCAGAAGACCGTTGTGTGTACCTTAAAATCATTCATACATATACCAATAAACCATCACTTATCTGTCAAAAAAAGAAAATTTCAAAGAAAAGCTTAAGAAGACAAAGTGAAATGTTATCATGAAATGTGAAAAGACCTAGAGTTACAAAACCAAAAGGGAAGAATAGGCTCAGCATATTTTAAACTGAAAGAACTCAAGAAAAAAATTAAGCCTCTTGTTGCAATATTGAAAGAGTTTATATGCAAAATGGTGAGGAAGCATCCAAAGTGATGGAAAGAATACTCAGAGTAACAGTGCCAAATCATTCCAAGAGGTCGCATATGAACAAGAACCAGTGGTAGTGAAGAAAGAAGTTCAAGCTGCACTGAGAGCATTAGGATCAAGGAACTTGTGCAATACCAATTGAAATGCTTCAATACAATGATGAAATCATGGAAGCACTCACTAATCTATGCCAAGAAATTTAGAAGTGTTACTTGACCAACGGACAATAAGAGATTCATATTTGCACCCATTCCAAAGAAAGATGACCCAACAGAATTCTCAATGTATAAAACAATATCATTGATTTCACATGCAAGCAAAATTTTGCTGAATATCACCTACCAACGTTTGCAGCAGTACATTGAGAGCGAGCTGACAGAAATTCAGGCTGAATTCAGAAGAAAATGTGCACCAAGGAATATCATTGCTGATGTCAGATAGTCTTGACTGAAATCAGAGAATACCAGAAAGATGTTTACAGGTGTTTTATTGACTGGGATAAAACATTTGACTGTGTGGAATATTACAAACTTTAGATAGCCTTGAGAAGAATTGGAATCCCAAAACAGTACTCTGTGCTCATGTTGATTTTGTATATGGATCAAGAGTCAGTTGTTCTGGAAATACTGTATGGTTTAAAATCAGAAAAATTGAACATTGAGCTTGCATTCATTAAGAGTACTTCATCTTTATACTGAGAAAATAATCAGAAAACGATTATATTAAGAAGAATGCAGCAAAAGAATTGGAGAAAGACTTATTACAACCTTGTTCATACTTGGGTTTCTTGATCCTTGGACAGTTTCCACACGAGCACAATTAAGCTACCAGGAATTCCAATTCTTCTTAATGTTATTCATAGTTGGTTATCATTTGCACAGGTAATTCTCTTTGTATAGCTAATGAACCAGAAGTAAACACCATTCTGGTATTCTCTATTTTCAGCCACGATTATATCCATATGTGAGATCATCTTCTGAATTGAATTCCTGGAATATCATATTTATATACTGCTGCTAGCACAGTTAAATTATATTCAGCAAATTTTTACTTATATGTGATGCTAATGATATTGTTCAATAATTCCACATTCTATTGGTCCATTGTTCTTTGGAATTAAAAGACATGGATCGCTTATGGTCAGTTAACCAAATAGCTGGTTCTTGGCATAGACAGGTGATTCTAGTGCTTCATTGGTTTGTTGAAACATTTCAATTGACATTCCATCAATTCCTGGAAACATTTTATGAGAATACAGTCAGTGCATGTTAGACTTCTGTCAATACTAGCAGTTCTTTATTATATTCTACATCTTAAAATTATTGAATATCTTTTTATTCTAAGTTTTATTGATATAGTTCATATATCATGCTATTCAAAAATTTAAACATATTTAAAAGAGTTGTAAAATCATCATCACAATCAATTATTCTTCTTTCTTGTACTCATTCTTATAAGCTTACCATTTCTTCCCAACCTCTTCCATATCACTAAATAACTATGAAAGAAGTTACTGTCTCTATTGATTTACTTATCCTGAATCTCATACATAGAAAAGCATAAAAAATAATGATAATACAAAGCAGAGTAAAACCACAATCAAAAAGATATCAGAAAATAATTTTTAAAAACTAGAAAAAATTTTAAATGGTTCAAAAGAGGAAACAAATGATAAGATGTGAAATTTTAAAAATAACTGCATGTACATTAATTCACTTTCCGATGAACATTGTTGGATAGCTAGACTGTTCACATCTCTGGTCAGTGAGCAGAGGGGATTAATTCACATGGGGACCCTTTAAGTGGATTTGGGACTTTAACTGTCATCCCTAGTCTTCTGTAAACTGGCTGCTCAGAATTTAAGCTCTAACACAGTTCCCTTTTCCAGTCTTAACTGTATCTTTTTAAAATCCTTGGTCACAAAGACTGGTGTGCTTCTTACATATGGACTTAGTTGACACCTCTCCTGGATGGCTGACCCCAAATGCTTTTCCTCCTAATAGCTGGATACCATTTCACTTCTTCACCATATTTTGCTCCAGTACTCCTGTCTTCGGTGATCTCTTCATAAGGGCACAAATTGATTAAGGCCAAGACATAAGAACCAATCCTTCTTAGATTCAGGCAAACATTCCATGTAAGTTCAAAATTTATTCGTGCTACTGTGATCTATGTATGTTTAGTCTACTTTAGAAGCATCATCATTTTATTGGGGAATGAAGTATGAATTTAAATTTAAATATAAGCAATCCCCATGTAGCAGGTGGTAATTCTATTGGTAATATCACTTACCAATTTAGTCAATGATATAGAATTTAAAATACTCATGAAAAAAGGAAAGTATACATGTATAGAAGAGCTACTTAGACTTAAATATATGGATGGCTTGGAGAACTCTACAAATTAAAAACTTCTCTGATGGAAGACTATTTCCATAACAATGAGGGTTAGAAATAAGACAAAACTTGAATAATGCTCATTTACAAAGGCAAAACTACGTTTGCTGGGTGAAGACTTGTCATGAACTAGCAAAAGAGTACGAAGACAGCAAATATATGTTGGTCTTGTGTTGCTTTTTATTGGAGACCCTCAAAGCAAAAGATTTGAACCAAATTCTTTTCACTTCCAAATCCAGAACCTTGGCATAGCAGTCATCTGCTTCTTTTCACACTAGGGCATTTCAGCGTTAAGACCAAGAAAGCATTTCAGTTCTTTTATCTGCTGAAGGGTGCTTAAGTTAAATCCCAGTCCGTTGGTGAAGTTTCCAAATTGAATTCTTCTAGTGTGGCCAATGAAAATTGCTGTGCATCTCAAAAGGTCATAGTATACAGTCCCAAGTGCCAAAAGCATGCCACCTGGGTTACCAGGGACTGCAGAGTAACCAGGTATAAAATACCCACTTAGGAACGTAATGGTGGACATGTAGTCTCCTTGGGGGGCTCTATTAGTCACGCTGTTTTTTCCAATGGCAGGTTGTTCCATTTGTTTTACCAACCAACAGGAGTAAAATCATCTTCCCTGATACAGCCATAGCCCTCGCCCTCCACTATCACATTTGAATTTCCATTAAGGTTCACTAAGCACTCTTGTAGGAGTTTTCTGTTGATTTGACCTGACAGTGCTATGGGGCAGAAACGGAATAGTCTTCTCTGTCCTTCAAGCATGAGAAACTGATTACCTTTGAGGTGAGGGCCCTTCTGTGTTATTAATATGTGTAAATAAAGGTGCGATATGTGGATCATGAATATTAGGCAGGCACACTACTGTGTTGTTTGCCAGACTGGCTTAGAAGATTGCATGACCTGAGAACAGATGCCTTCATCATGGTATTTATTCTTATAAGTAGTCGTCACATAAAATATTTGTCTTTTTTTATTTGACTACCTCTGCTCAGTGTAATGATTTTCAGTTCTGTCCATGTCAAAAGGACATGGTTTCATCATTGTGTTTTAGGAAGGCATAAAATTCTAGTTAAAGTGTATTCCTTATGTCTTATTTGGATGCTTCCTGTATCATTCAACATTTTGTCCCCGTAACACCTCGGTGTACCATGGGAGAACTAAATCTTTCCTCAATTCAGCTTAAGAAATACTTCTTAAGCTTAATAGTTCTTCCCTGTTGGCTTTTTAATTCTTTGCAAATTCCAGTATAATACTTTGCTTCCTCAAATGGCATTTTGAAAATATTTTTAGCTCTTTTATTTCATCATTTCTTCCATTTTAATCACCCTACTTTCAAGAGCAAGTTTCAAAGTCTCCTCTAACATACACTTTGATCTTTTCTTTCTTTCTTTCTAATTTTTAAGGACCTTTTGTTTTCTTCATACATAATGGTCTTGATGTCCTTTTGTGATTAATGTTCAATATATCAAATCTGTTCTTGAGATGGTCTCTAAATTCAGATGGAATATGAAGATTATATTTTGCTTTTCTGGACTTGTTTCAATTTTCTTCAACTTTAACTTGAACTTAATATATTAACAATTGATGATCTGCTCAATAGTCACTGGCTTCACTCTGGCTATTGATAATGAACTTCACCATTTCTTGCCACAGATAAGATTCATTTCCGGGTTCCATGTAGTTGAAAAAAGGAATTTTCTATGCAAGAGTCACTGGGCTTGCAAATTCTTATCATAAACTCTCCAACTTTGCTTATATTACCAGGGTCTTGTTTTTCAAGGACAGTTACTACCTTCTGGTTTCCAACTTTCCAATTCTGATCACCATTCTTAATTATGAATACATCTAGACTGTATGTTTGTTCAATTTCAGACTAAGGAAGTTGATAGAATTCTTCAATTGCTTCAATATCCAAATTAGTGGTGGAGGCATAAATTTGTCTTAAATAGACTTTTTGTAAACATTTAGACATTATTGTATCGCAGACATTTTTGTTCTTCAAGAAAGATGTTGAAATGTTCTTGACAATGAATTTGATGCCATTTCTCTTGAATTTGTCATGCCTTGCATCATAAACCATATAGTCTCATTCAAAGTGGTCACTACCAGTCCATTTCAGTTAACTAATGCCTAGGATAATGATCTTTATATATTCCATTTTTTTTGTTTTTTTGGGGGAGGGGGGCATCACTGCCCTCAGGTGGTGGGAGTGGAGGCCCAGCCTTTGCTCCGTGGAGCTGGAATCGAACCTCCATCCTAGTGGGCTACAGTCCTGCGCACAACCACTACGCCACCGGGGCTCAGCCCTCCATTTCATTTTTAATTATTTATAGTTTTCCTATATTCATAGTCCATTCATTCCACTTCCTCATTAATAATGGATTTTTGCAGCTATTGCTTCTCATTTTGAGGCATGCCCCATCTGCAATGAAAGTTCCCAAACCTTACTTCATCCACATCATTAATATCAACTCTACTGTAAGGATGCAGTCAAATTTTGAATTGGGTGCATATTCCAGTACTAAATCTGACAGTATTTTGCTCATAGGGTTTTCAGGGGCTTATCCCTCATAACTGAACAACTTAATCTTTCTTTGTGATCAGTTTTTAGTCTGAAAGCTCAACTGAAACTTCTTCACCCTAAATAACCTTGCTGGTATTGGAAATACTGTTGATGTATAGCTTCCTGCATCACTGTAACACACAAGCCACCACAGTACACTCTCACTGTTTCTGAGGCTAGAACTTCAAATTCCAGACACCAGCTCTAAGGAGAGGCTTTATTGTTCTGTTGGCTCTGTAGAAAATTCATTGACTCCTTGAAAATTTGATGACCCATTTTCCTTCAAGAACTCCTTGTATCTTGATAGCCATCTTTTCCTTGTTCCAGAACATTCTCAGCAAATGAACTATGGGTCCAAAGAATGTACTAAATTCTTGTCTCTTCTTCTCTTCCTTCCTTTTTTTTTTCTTGTAGGATAAGCTGTAACTTATTGGCTTTTCACCTCATATCTCATAATATGGAGTAAACACAACATTGGGTAACTGCCAAACTCTTGAGAATCGTCATCCAATGAGGGTTGGAGAGGCACAATTCAATCCATGAAACCCTGTCCTATCCTTCAGTATCCCAAAGTTCATGTCCTTGCCAGACATATCCACCCCATAATATTGCTGCAAATTTCAAATCAATTCCAAGTACAATTTCTTCTGGGGCAGAATTCACGTTCATCTGTGAACTTGTAAAATGTGGAATGCAAGTTATCTATTTCCAGAACACAATGGTGGTACTGACCCAAGGTAGACATTTCCATTACAAATGGAAGAAATCTCAGGAACCAAGTAAATCAGTTAAGTGTAATGGAATATGTAGTGGGCTGGTAACCTCAAAATCCGGAGTTTGATTCCACCAGCCACTCTGTGAGAGAAAGATGAGGCTTTTGCTTCCCTTACAGATATATTGCCTCAGAAACACAAAAGGGCAGCTCTATTTAGTATTCGAGGGTTGCTATGGATTGGAATCAACTCAATGGCACTGTGTGTGTGTGTGTGTGTGTGTGTGTTGGGTGGCTGGTTTCCCCTTTAGGTTATAGCAATGTCCTACAGATTCTGTCTGGAAGCTGTCACTCTCTGTGTGTGGAGCTCCCTCAATTCTAACATCTAGACCCACTGCATGGAAAACATACTTCCTCAGTTGGAAGTGATTCTTTTCTTCTAGACTAACTGAATCATGACAGTAATTTCTGTCCTATTCTTCTGTCCCTTGGTCATGGCATCCCCACCCTTTAAGTTTTGATACTGGTCCAAATTTATGAATAGCAGCATCAAATTTCAGAACTAAGATGATAATGAACTATTGGTTGATTGATTGATTGATTGATTTGAGCTGACTCTTTAAAACATGGAAGGCATAACCCCACCATTTGACCATGACCTTATCTTTTGAGAATAAGGCAGCTTTGCTTCCCACGCTCATTCTCTTTTCAGCAATGCTTTCTGATTCCTTGGTCTGTTGACCTCTCAGCACCTTAGATTTTTAGACCTGTCTGCCTCTTTCCTTTTTGGTCAAATATTTCAAGATCTTTAGTTGACTTTTAAGTACCTGAAATTACCCTGAAATTACTCACTGGTAAGCCTCAGCCTAAAGGTGCTCAGCTCTCTTGCTTTCTCGATTGGCAAACCTTGTTCTGTTAACCAGTACCCAGAGACCTGCCTCTGAGCCAGGAACACCCCTGTATGATGGAATTCAGGTCTTTCACTCATGAATCAGTTCCTTCAAATGATCACACCAGTCTCCTGGTGCTTCTGGTACCATTTCACAGGCAATGCATGTTATCATCTGCATTCTTTCAGTATTATAGTTGTCCTTAAGTCCTCCTGTGGCCCCAACAGAAAAAAAATTGATAGCAATATTCCCACCAAGAAGCTCTTTACTTCAAGTCTTCTCAAAACTCTTTCAGCCTTGGCCAATTACCCAAACCCAAAGCATCACCCACATTTTAGGTGTAAGAACAACACACCACTTGTGATACCAAAACCTGCCTTAGCTTTCCATTGTTAGTATAAGAGAAATATAAACAGTGAATCACTTCAATAAGCAGAAATTAATTCTCTTACCATTAAAAAGGTTGGAATCTAGATTCAGAGCATCAGCTGTAAAAGAGGATTTTCACTGTTGGTCCTGGAGGAAGGTCTTTCTTTGCACTCAACATTGTGCGCCAGGCATTCTTTGCAAATCAACACGTGTTTTTGCACAAATCTTCCTCTAGGTCTGGAAGGTTCTCATCAGAGGGATGCCAGAACAAAAACAATTCTTCAGTGGTACATGTCCCTTTTTTTTAGTCCCTTTTTAGCTCAATTATTTCTCTTTTTATGTTTTAAAAAAGATCAATGTTGATACAGGGCATACCCCAGGTAAACTCCCCTTAATCTGAGCTGCAATCTGAAGTAAGATATTGCATCCCTAATTTCCTTACAACTGCTTGATTGATAACATCAGATAGCATGGGGTATCTGATGGGGTTGCACTGATATATACTGCCAAGTTACATCATTACTTAAAAGCTAAGCCATTAAGATTTATGGTCCAGGTAAATTGGCCAATATGTGGGGGATATATTCCAATCCATGACAGGTAATAAAATTTTTCAGATACTGAAAAGTTATTTTTTTTAATTATCTGTGAATAGAATATGACCAAATCATGAATAGGAGCCTCCCTTCTAAAGAATTTCATTCCTGGCACCATTTGGTTGGAAAAAGTGGATAGTTTGGGGTGTTCCCTTACAAAAAACTAAACACTTCCATTTGTGAAAATTGTAGAAGTACTGTTTGGAAATATTATCCTTAAACAGATATATTTTTTCTCATCCTGCACATCCACATGAAGACCATTTTAATAAAAGTAAAAACTAATGATAGTGGCATGAGTCTATAATTCTGCTGGCTGTTGCTTTACCTTTCTGCAGGCACAATTGTCATACTTGTTTTGAGAGGGAAATGGTTAAGACTACCCTTTCCTACAAGGATCAATTTTCTTGTAAGAGGAATAATTCACTCTTAAAAACTACAGAAAGGTTCATAGTACCACAAAATAAACTAAGGTATTAGGGATTCGATCTGATTTAGATGTTTTGTTTTGTTTCTAATCCAAATTTAATCACTTTGCTTCACCACTTTTCTCTTCCCATTTCTTTGCATTTATTTTTAAATAGGCAGTTGCCAAAATTTGGACCTTGAGCCTACTCTCTCTTCATGCTTCCTTTTCTTCCTAGATATTTTCATCCAATCATAGTGGCAAAATGTATGATTTTGCTACCTCTATACCCAAATCTGGATCTCGTGTTGTGAATATTTTTATTTCAAAATTGAACAATTCTCTTTCCCAGGGCCTAAAGCAGGGCGTGTGGGACAATCACAAGAAGTCAGAGTCTCGTGAGAGACTCAGGAAATACTTTTTCTCCATACTTGTCCCTTTCTAAGAGTCTATTTTCATCCTCTCTCAGACACTGGCAAGTGAATTTCTAAACTTCATAGCTTATATGTTGCATGACAACAAATAGTCCTCAGTGGTACATCTCCTCAGGCTCAGAATTCCAGAAAGAGATCAAAATTGTTTTCCCTGCTCCGATTTCAAAATCTTCGTGGTACATCTTGGAAACATATTGCCCCCAGCAATTCATTGCAATCACAGAGTAAAGGGCACAAATCTGGCAGCTCCTTAAAAATCATTGAAGGAAGAAGAGGCATGTATCCAGAAACAGGAGGCCAATGAAGGAACTACAATCTACTTGGCCACACTAAATATTTACGTTCCATTACAGTGTCCTATAGGCATTTTCAGAAAGAGGAAAAATCCAGTTCCTTCTAAGAAGTGAAATAATTCTGTCCAGATACTGCAGCCTGACAATGTAGACTCTACCCCCCTATCCATTCTATAGTATGTCAGTTCTAGAACTCAACTGATTTATCATTCCATCTCTCTTGCTGTGACCACTCCCTGACAACCTCTCACTTTTGATTTCCACTCTGTCCTCCTAATTAATCTCCCTCACTTCTTGTGTGTCATAATATTTGTTCATACTAGACCAGTAAACCACTCCATACAACTTGTTGATTTAAAGTCATCTCAGCCTGCTGTATAAAATACAAATGCCCAAAACTTTCTGTGAGGCCTCTCTCTAGCCAGAGCAACCCTGTTGTTGCTGGTGTTTATTGCCTTTGAGGCAATTCTGCCCTTGGAGCGCCTCTGTGCACAGACTGAAATGGCTCCATTGAGTTCTCAGGACTGTGATCTTCAAGACAAGATTGCAATGCCTATCATCCTGGGTGGCTTTGTGAAATATTGGGGAGCTTCCAGTACCCACAGGCATTGCTGATGCGTGTTCATGATCTATTTATCACTTAGCCAAGTTTCTAGGCTTTAGCATAGGCTCCGAAGTGCCCTTCTGGTGTTGTTCAGCAAAATGTTTCTCTGGATTCACCTCAGAACTAATTAAAATATCAACCTCTCTGAGAGCCTCTCTTAGTACTGTATCTCCTCACCTATCAAGAAGAATGAGACTGTCCTCCCTTACCTGGTTTGTTCGCCTGTTAGCCACAAGGTCAGCAGTTCAAAACCACCAGCCTCTCCCAGGAGAAAGATTCATTTTTCGAAATTTAGTTGAAAATTAAGTCTCAGAAATCCCTAGAGCAATTCTGCCATTCCCTACAGGGTCCCTTTAAGTTAGCATCAACTAGATAGCAGTGTTCGTGTTTGGTTTTTGTTTAACATAGTATGATACTTTAAGCACTTATCAGTTCTATTCTGGGCTTTGCCATTTTATTTTTTTATTAGCACTTAGAAAAAAAGATGCAATAATATGCATTTCATTTCCCTCTCCCCCACTTTTTTTCAGATCTTCAAGCAGGACTTGGTACAGAAAATAAATGTGTGAATCTCTGAATATTCCTGAATGAAAACTGTGCATGTTTTAATATTTACCATGGTTTTAAGTGCACTCCTTTTTGTTAGGTGAAGTTTTCTGCTGTGTATCATCTATTTTCAATGGGCTGATTTATACAGAATTATTCAACTTAAAACTTGTTACTGTGTTCTCTCTATGTGATGTATAGTACTACTGAAATATTCTCAGCCCCAAGCAGTTTACTTTCTAGGGCTAAGAAGGACATGTAAATAAATAATGGTGTTTATTACAAGTCGCATTATAACTGCTAGAAGTCCAAGAATATATTTATAAGAGAAATGATTAATTTTGCCAGAATCTAGCATTAAAAAATAAAACCACATAAAGCAGAGGGGGTTCATGATCGCAAATATTGCCCCAATGATCAGCAAAAAGATCGTTGCATGTTTTTCTTTATTTCTGCATGAATGTAGTGCATGGTGTACAAATATTGCACTCTACTTTTGTTATTTTTTGACTGCAGTTTTTATTTATAATGTCTATAAACTCTCAGGAGACAAACATTCTGAAGCATGAAAACACTAGGACTACCAAAGGAGGTATTTTCTTTGAATGAGCCTTTCATGTCACATTTGAGTTAAAGGGGAAGATGTGCTAAATGAGGGTTTTTGAAGGTTTAGCCATGGGTATCAAATCACCTATATAAAGCAATAAATCAAACACTAAGTCAAGATAAAGTATTTATGCTTTACTAAGTAAGGTCTTCTAACTCCAGGCATCCTTAGGAAATGAGAGAGTAATTTTGGCAAGCAACCCATTCCAAATTAAGCAAACTAATTTTTCAGAACAGAACTACAAAAAGTGACTAGAGAATTCAAGGAATGTCGCCTAATAGAGATGTTCTTGATGATCAACTCTCATTTTCTTTCCTAGAACTAGAAATAAATGCTCTATGGAATCTGGCCAAGAATGCGAGGAAAACTCAGGGCTTCTTTAAGAATGCTTGCCTTGCAGTCTCTTGGGTTTGGTAGCAGTTAGCAGACTCTGATTCTCAGGCAAGTCGAACGTGAGAACTGATTCTAGGCCTTGATGCTTATGTCAATGCCATCAAGGAAATGGTGCAGCAGAGAATATCCTCACATTTTCTTCCATATGGAAGGGAAGGCAAATTAGTACATTACAGGTTTCTGAATATGATTTTGAGAAAAGAAAAAAATCTAAAAAGTTTTCAGCCTATCACTATTAGCTACCCAAACATATACTTTCATTAGATTGATCTTACCGTCAAGCTATCATAAAGGACACTTCAAATTCACACTCAAAATTCCCACTTTAGGTCCCCAATATTTTCATAAGTGTTATTTTCAAAAGGCCTTTAAAGTTCATACATAATGAATGAGTGACTAATAATGTATGGATAGATAGTGCTTTCATTCTTGATTATTCATAGCATCTATTTCTTTTTCATCTCGAAGAGCAAAGGTCTCTAGAGAACAAGATGACCTTTCATACATGACCAGTAAGGATGGAAGTGCATTTTTTATGACTAATTTTTCCATTGATCATGATTATATCAAGGACCATCTACTCGATCACAGCATTTCAGTTTAAATTCATGCTTATTATTTGGCAAATACACAACACAGTGGAATAGTGGACAGCACTTAACTTGATTGCTCAGTGCCCCAAGGAAGAATTTTATTATATATATATATATATATATATATATATATATATATATATATATACACACACATATTTATTTACCTTACATTTATTTTTTCATTTTCACACTTTTTCATTTTTGAAAAAAAAGGCTTTTTATAAATAAAGCTAAACTGGAGAAATATAACCATGTGCTACAGTGATTAAGTGCATGGTTTGTTACAGAACAAACTTATTTCCCATTCAAAGGTCACACATATTCTGTTTCATGGCATTGATTGCAATCTCCAAAATATAGGAGCAGTCTTCCCTCCTGGTTTTACTGTTTCTAGTCACTCTTTTCTCATATTCCTTCCTGCTTTCTGAGTTATAGCCCTGATAAAGACTGCCTTACTGGCTTCATAGGATTGGGTACTTTATGGTGTGAATACCTCACTGATGTTACTTTCTACCTTATATGCCAGTCTATATAGCTGCTGAAAAGTCAATCCAAGGGTGAGTTCACTTCCAGATATAAATGGTCTCTAAGGGCCATATAGTGAGGCATTCAACATGTCTCTGTCAGACCAATAAAACTGGTCTTTTTAAAGATTTGGCGTGTTGCTCTACATTCATCCCCTATTGTATTCAGAATTTCCTATTGCAAACACTTTCAGAGCAGTCATCAATGATATACAGACACCATTTAATTCTGTTCCCAGGGTTCTGAAAACTGAGGCTCACATGTGAGAGAAGTGAGTCTTTTTTTTTTTTTTAGGCATCACTGCCCTGGTGGTGGGAGTAGGAGGCCCAGCCTTTGCTCCTGGGAGCCGGAATTGAACCTCCATCCCAGTGGGCTGCAGTCCCACGCACAACCACTATGCCACCGGGACTCAGCCCGAGAAGTGAGTCTTTTATGGCTTCTCACAACCTTGAAGACCCTAATCACTACTCAGCAAGGTAAAATGTCCAACATTGTCTCTATTGTGCCAATTGACCTACACTGAAGGAAAAGAAGTACTAACGTGGTAGGTACATAGACACTCAAACTGAAAATGGACTACATTTTCATAGTTTTACCCCTGTAGCCTCTCCAGTATGTCTACAGTACATGTTGTTGCTGTTAAATACCATCAAATAGGTGCTGACTCATCATGGTCTTATGTACCACAGAAGGAAACTCTACCCATTTCTGCACCACTTTCAATTGTTCTTATGTTTGAGTCCCATTGTTGCAGCCACAGCATCAATCTTTCTTGTCAAGGGACTTCTTCTTTTTCACTGCCCTTCAACTGTACCAAGAATGATGCCCTTCTCTAGGGACTCGTCTCTCCTGACAACGTGTCCAACGTATGTGAGATGAAGTCTCTCCATCTGTGTCTCTAAGGAACATTCGGGCTGAACTTCTTACACAACAGATTGTTGGTTCTTTTGACAGCGCCTGCTATTTAAATATTCTTTAGCAGCACTATAACTCAAATGCATCAATTCTCCTTCCGTTTTCCTTATATAATGTACAAGCTTCCCATACATATAAGGAACTCAAAAGACCATGGCTTTGCTCAGGTACCCATTCATCCTTCAAATAATCTTCTTGTTCAACACTCTAAAGAGGGTTAGTGCACCAGCCTAATGCACCACATCTTTTGATCTCTTGATTTCTACTTCCATGAGTATTGATTGCCTAACCAAGCAAGACAAAATCCTTAACAACTTCCATCTTTTCTCCATTTATCACGAGCTATTGGTGCTATTGGTCCAGTTGCAAGGCTTTAGTTCTTCTTCACACTGAGTCATAATCCATACTGAAGGCTGCAATCCTTCATCTTCATCAACAAGTAGCTCGAGTTCTCCTCACTCTCCGCAAGCAAGGTGGTGTCATCTGCTTTTCAAAAATTGTGGATAAACATTCTGCCGATCCTAAAGCCACATTCTCTTTGATATAATCTAGCTTCTCTATAGTACAGCCCATGTATTTATGCATAAATATCCCTTATCAAACCTATATATGGTCATAGATCTAGTCATATTTTCTTATCTGCTCTTATTTAACTTCAATGTCTAGATATCTGTTAACATATCATTGTTTTTATTGTTGTTGAATGATTGAGAATAGAATAGTATTTATATATTTTGCCTAACTATTGTGCTCCTTCTGTGTCTTCCTTGGACTTCAGCATTTTATGCTGACCTCTGTCTTAATATGCACATTTGTCCCTTCATCCAAGTTAATACTTCTCTTCCCTCTGGTCAGTGATTTAATCTTGATTAGGGTTTGGGTTAGGATAACAATTAGTCAAACCAAGTAAAGGACTGCTGTATGGTTTGAAACCAGGATGGGTTTGCATTCAGGTTATGTCCTCTCACAATATTTAATCTGTATGCTTAAAAAATTAGACTGGGTTAGGAAGTTTGACTATATGAAGAAGAAAGCAATAAGAATTGAAGGAAGATTGTCATAAGCAGAGGACACATCATGCTTGATAAAAGCATAAAAGACTTGAAGCACTTAGTGAGGAAAAACAATGACTGCAGCCTTCAAAATGGGTTACATCTAAGCATAGCAATAACACAAACCCTCACGGGTGAGCCAATAAGAATGTGAAGTAAAGAAAAGATTCAGTGGTTGATGGTTGAACCACAATCAATACACACAGAGTCAATAGTCAGGAAATCAAAGGGCCTCTTATATTGCAAAACTACTGCCTAAAGTGTTGAAGAGCAAATGTGTCACTGGAAAGGCTAAGATGTACCTGGAACAGTCATGGTGTGTTCAATTATCTCATAAGCATGTGAAACCTGAATTATGAAAATAAAGACTAAACAAGAATTGTTTCTTCCAATTATGGCTCTGGCAAACACCGCTAAATATGCCATGGACTGTCGTAAGAACTGATTGATCGGGTTGAGCCCTGGTGGTGTAGTGGTTGTGCACGGGACTGCGGCCCACTGGGATGGAGGTACAATTCCAGCAGCAGCTCCACAGGAGCAAAGGCTGGGCCTCCTACTCCCACCACCACAGGGCAGTGATGCCCCCCCCCCCAAAAAGAACAACAACAACAAAAAGAATTGATTGATCAAAAGTAATGTAACAAAGAGAAAATACTGACACCTAAATGGAGACTGAACATGATAGTGGGACAAGAGGAAAGTAAAAGGAAATAGAGGAAAGAACTGGGGGATAAAGGGCATTTATAGAGGTTTAAATACAGGCATGCACATAGGTGCATATATTTATATGTGACAAGGGGAAATAGATCAATGAGCATATACTTATAGGGTTAGTAGTAGGACAGCAGATGGGCATTGGATGTCCACTCAAGTAATTCCTTAGTGCAGGAACACTTTGTTCTATTAAATTGGCATTCCATGATGTTCACCTTCCTGACACGATCACTGAAGACAAATGTGTGCATCACCAAAGGTGGGGAAGAAAGCTGATGGTGCCTGGCTATCGAAAGATAGAGTGTCTGGGGCCTTAAAGGCTTGACAGTAAACAAGCAGCCATCTAGCTCACAAGCAACAAAGCCCACATGGAAGAAGCACACCAGCTTGTGGGACCACGAGGTGTCAAAGGGATCAGTTATCAGGCTTCAAGAACTAGAAAGCATTACATTGCCAGCTCATTTTCCTGATATGATTGCTGACGACACATGTGTGCATAAGCAAAAGTGGTGAAGAAAGCTGATGGTGCCCGCCTATCAAAAGATATAGTGTCTGGGGTCTTAAAGGGTTGAATAAACAAGTGGCCATCCAGCTCAGAGGTAACAAAGCCCACATGGAAGAAGTAAACCAGTCTGTGTGACTACGAGGTGTCAAAGGGATCTGCTGTCAGGCATCAAAGAACTAAAATTAAATCACTATAAATGAGGTGGAGCACAGATTAGGGACCCAAAGCCCATCAGTAAGTGAAGCTATATCCTGTTACACAGGGGTTGCAGGGAGGAAATGAGCCAGTTAAAGTACAGTGTGGTAGCTATGAAATATGCAATCTTCCTCTAGTTCTCAAATGCTTCCTCTCACCCACTATCATGATCCCAATTCTACCAGACAAATCCAGCTAGGCCAGGGAATGTACACAGGAGTCAGAAACATAGGGAGTTTAGGATAGATGATCCTTCAGGACTTGTGGTGGCAGTGGTGATACTGGGAGGATGGAGGGAGGGTGGAATAGAAAGGGGGAACCAATTTCAGGGATCTACATATAACCTCTCTGGAACACAGACAATAGAGAAATGGGTGAAGGGACACATTGGACAGTGTATGATATGAAAACATAATAACAATTTGTAAATTACTAAGGTTTCATGGGGGAGGGGAAAGGGAGGGGAGGGGAATATGGGGAGCTGGTATTGGGGGCCTAAGTGAAGGGAGGATGTTTTGAGAGTGATAATGGCAACAAGTGTGCAAATGTCCCTGTGTATAATTGATGTATGTATGGATCGTGATGGGAGTTGTATGAACCCCCAATAAAATGATTCATTTAAAAAAGGGGGGAGGGGGAAAGAGGAGCTTATACCAAGGGCTCAAGTAGAAAATATTTGGAAATGAATATGGCAATATGCTTGATACAAATGATGTATTGAATGGTATAATAGCTGTTAAGAGCCCCCAATAAAATCATTGAAAAAAATAAAAAGGATAAAAATAAAAGAATTGACAAATTTGCATAAGAGTAAATATAGCCAGAATTCTCCTAATATGGAAGAATGAACTTTGTCTCGTGCGCTTTGGATATGTTAAAAGGAGACACCAGTCCCTGGAAAAAGCCATCGTGTTTGTTAAAGTAGCCATGCCCATTGCCCTCAAGTTTATTCTGAATCCTATAAATCTTTACGAGAGCCCCCAACCTCATCTTTTCCCAGAAGTGGCTGATGAGTTTGAAATTCTCACCTTGTAGCTAGCAATCCAATACCTAACACACAGTGGTCAGTGATCAAGAAGTGGATCCTTCATGAAATGGATTGTCACTATTGATGCAGCAATGGGCTGAAGCGTATGAATGGTTGTGGGATTTAGTCCTAGAGGACTGGGTAGTGTTTTGTTCTGTTGTACATAGGATTTCTATGAATCAAAACCAACCCCATAGAACAATTATTAACAGCAACTACTAATGACTGTGGGTATTACTACGTGTGCTTGTTGGTTTGCCTATATGTCTTCTTGGGGACAGACGCATATCCTCTGTCCATTTTTTAATTCAATCAGATGAATTTCTGTTGTTGATTATTTGGGGTAGAACCGACATTTTCACAGTATTATTACTCATGCATAAGGGAGGCTTTAATGGCTAATTTAACTCTTCTAATAAAAATAAATCCTCTGAGATTGACCAGTGTGGGGAAACCAGAAAATGGTGACTGTAGTTCTGCCATTGTGATTTCATATTTAAAGCATTGGCTTTTGTTGTTGCTGTTTCTTTATATCTCTCTTATAGGACAATGGTCTGGTAACAATCTTATCATTTTAATTTTTTTTCTGATTGTGACTCTAGATTTAAATAGCTCTGTACTCTAATACATATCATAGCAAGGACATCAATATTCCACAGAAGAAGTCACTCACAACCCAAAGATTTATAAGCTTCCATATTCAAATATCTAGCATCAGTTAACCTGATATTTTCTTCTGATTCCATCAGTTATTTAATAAGAAAGATCTCAAAATGAAAATTCAAAGCATCGTATTTTGGTCTATTTAGTTGGTTGTTAACATGCTACTCATATTAACTAATTAATTAAATAAACTAAAGTCAATGATCAATTTGCTTCCCCTAAGAATCTGTGTTAAATTGTCCGGGCCATGTTTTCTCAGTGGTTTGGAGCCATATAATGGGGGACCGGGCCTCACTGCCCTCTGGGGGTCGTGGGAGCTACCCAGCACTGCTCCTGAGAGCCGCTGCTGGATTTGAACCATCAAGCCCACGGGCCATAGTTCCGCACTCAATCACTTAAGCCACCGGGGCTCAGCCCCATGATTTGACATTTGTAATGATGTAATTATCCTCAACAATGTGATGCGATGTGCTAACCTGTTGTACTTGTAATATGGTGGAATGACATACTTACGAGGCACAATTTTGATCTGATGTGAAAAGAGTTTTGCCGGGGTATCATCTTTTATCTTACAATAGATAAAAGGAGAGAGAAATGAATTGTATGGAATAAGGTAAAATCTTTATGCTACTGAGAAAGAAGAGCCAACAACAGAGAATGTGATTTAGATACAGGGCCCCTGTGCTGAGAACCTACTGGATCCAGAACAAGATTGATGATGACAAACAGAGAGTTCCAAAGACTAGGTCCTCTGTTGAAAAGAGACAAGGACAGGGCTGACAGAGAGAATGCCTCCCCTGAGTTCAAATATCTAGTCTCCTAAAAGGCGAAAGAGAAAAGCGTGTGTTTGTTGCAGTGTTCCATTGTGGATTTTCTATTATAGCAACTCTAGGTAACTAAGGTAACTATATCAATGTCCTCCTCACTAGCATATCATTTCATTAATTTAGCTTAATTTGATACCCTTCATTGGCTTTCCTGGTCCCCATACTCTAGTTTTATAGGAACAAAATATGTGCACTGTGTGTACGCCATGCTCTTAGATAGATGTGAGCAAATACAAGAGGTCTTCAAAAATTTTATGGAAAAGTGGAGTTAAAAGACAATAAAACTTTTCCATGAACTTGTACTACTTATTTTCATTTTGTTAATGGCTTGCCATCTATTTGCCAGAAAGGGTACTATTTTAAGTTAGAATAATAAATAGAAGAGGAACTGGCTTCAGCAGCTATTTACTAATGCTGAGAGTATCATAATTAAATCCATTTGCATTCATAAGTAAACATAATATAAGCATAACACAGGTAAAGAACAAATAATTCAAAATTGCGCCTCTTAATTTATTGGTGTATGTGGCCTAAGTACAAGCAAAATAGTATTAAGTACTGTTGGTAAGATACTGAGTCTCTGAATTGAGAGAAGGAAAAAGTAATCCTAAGCATTTATGTATTGTAGGGTTGCATTCTTTAATCAGTGTGAGATGGATACAGATGATCAGTAGAAGAAAGAAGCACAGTTTAGGGAGAATTCAAAGCTTTGATAAAAATAGTTTTAAATTATGTCAGCCCCATTTAGCTCAGCTGAACTATAAGCAATGTTTACAACTAACCCAACTTGCCTGAAAGTTCTGTCATTTTCTGCCATTTCCCTTTGCATGGAATTCTTTGTTGATTCCTAGTCAGTGCTTTGATATGGTACTGCTTCATGACTGCATGCAAAAAAACCACACGCTGTGCTTCTTTATTCTTCCAAATCACCTATCAATATATTGACACGACTGAGTTATAAGAAAATGTGTGCTTTTGCAAGCACTATCAAAGTAAGGTTTATTATACAGCAGTATTATCACTATATTAAGGCACACATAAAACTCTCTGAATTTGTTTTTAAAGCCAGAAAACTAAAATCCTCCCACCAACAAAAGTAAATTTTACACTACTTTAAGTTATCATAATGTTTGTAACCACATAGTTATAAAATATGACTTTTTGTTTCTATAGGCATGATCATGTTTGGTAGAATGATCTGATCAGTGGAGAATAAAACAGGAACGTTTGCGAATTACTGCAAGGATATTGAAAGAGAGAAATTGTGTTTATCCTTTTTTTCCCCCTCTTTCAATCAAGATATTATTTCAATCTAAAGTGGTAGTTACAAATTTAGCTCTGAATAGGAGGATATAAAATCAGGAAAAGACA
The DNA here is from genome assembly GCA_004026705.1 of Nesogale talazaci. Lineage (NCBI taxonomy): Eukaryota > Metazoa > Chordata > Mammalia > Afrosoricida > Tenrecidae > Nesogale > Nesogale talazaci. The sequence continues at coordinate 115,792 of PVJH01002461.1, read as the reverse complement.
GAAATAAAGTAAAATTTTTACATACTAAAACATTTTAAGAACATAGCAATTAACACATCTGATGCACATAATAACACTTAAATTTATGATTATTAAATGCTCTCTTGCTAATTAAGTTTATGGTAATAAATTTCAATATTTATGGTAATAAATTGCAACAATAATCATATTCTATAGTTGTTTCAATTTATTATAATGAGCTTATAAATAGATTATAACCCAAAGAAATTCTATTGGTTGGTTTATTGATTGGTTACATTAATAACCTTTGCTATGGTTATATAGTTAGAAAACTTAGATCTTTATAGTGGTTATTAAAATAGCTCAATAGAATATATGGAGAGAAAAACTTTCTTCTCCAATAGCTCGTTAATACAATACCTTAATTTATCTTATTGAATATCTCCTATGCATTATGTAAAGGAATTACAGAGCCCTACTACCAGGCAGAATTGTCAGTTACACTTCCATCTGGACCATTGCAACAAACTCTGCTACCACTCATGTATATTATAATCCATTTTTCACACTGATGTCAGGCTGATTTTTTTAAGATGCAAATTTAACTATCTTTCTGAAATCCTTAATCAGTCAAAAACAGTCGTCCTGTTGAATTTAGGGTACACTCTGAAGTTCTTCACCTGGTCTGCAAAATGCCCTTCAGCCACACCCTTGGTTCCCTCCAGTCTTATCTCCGGAATCTCTCTCTCGCTGCTCTTTAGTCCCTGGGTCCACAGAATCTCCATGTTCTTCCCTATTTGTGTTTGCTTTTGTCTAGAATGCTCAGCTCCCTCTTTTAATCTGTATGAATCCCATTTACCCTCAGCCCTCGAGTGAAAAATGCTTCTTCAAAACATTACCTATATGAATTAAGTCCTCCCCTTCGACTGTTTCCACAGCAGAAACATGATGCCTTCTGTCATAAAAATGTACAGCCGAAGAAACCCAGCAGCCCTCTTTGACCCTTTACTCTGTGCTCTAGGATTGCTCGGTGGCAGTGAGCTTGGTTAATTTGTTCTTAGATTGTTTTCTAATAATGTCTCCATTTACAATTACTATCTGAATCTCTGCAGGATTTAAAGCAATTTCCATCAGGAAACCAGAAACTCCAGAGTGAACAAAACCTGTCTGCCATTGTTTACATAGCAACGATCATAACATCTGATGCTTACAAGAAAGACCCAAAATTACAACTGTTAAATGTCTCATCATCTAAGTCTCTCAATGCTCTAGTGGTGCTTGGAGAGATTCAAGCTTTTCCTCTAAAACAAATTAAAACCAATCCTAGAATCTTTAATATGCATGTTCAATTTTAAAATTGAAAGATATATATGATATAATTAAAAGATAAGTCTTTTCTAAAGATATGGAAAGAGATAACACAAAAGAAAGTAGAGAAATGAACATAAGAGAAAAGGAACAAAATAATTTTAACTATGTTAAGTAAAAAATTAGATGAATATTCATCCTATTTTGGTAAACAACCATGCTAGAAATCCTTTGCCAGTTTATGTGTTTTTAAAACCATGAGGTTCTAAGATAGATAGGTAGGTAGGTAGATGATGATGATAGATAGATGACAGATAGAATAGATAGATATATAGATAGATAGATAGATAGATAGATAGATAGATAGATAGATAGATAGATAGATAGATGATATACTTCTTTTTAAATTGAGGTTCTCTGAAAGCAGAGTACGCATCCGACTGCAAGCACCCAGTACTGGAGACATCCCCCTGTAAGCACCTGGTACTGTATGCTCCAGAACTTCTAGACCACAACCTTGAATGAATTGAGTATGTAGTTAGATACTCAACTATTGAGATAAGAATAGAACCAGACTCTTACTGATGAATTTATTCAACTTTTAACCCACTCACTTCTGCATTAAATAGCAGGGTTGTTTTTATTTGCTTTTCCTGCAGAACTTTTGGGAATCAATCTCCTCTCCTGTTCAATGTTTTGCAAAGGTACATAAAAATAGTAAATTTATAAAAGCAATATGTGTAGATGTACTGAGCATGATGTGATTACTAAGTTTGATCTGAATTTAAAGTCCTTTAGACTTAAATCAACACAAAAAATGTTTGTTAAGTATACAGATGCAATGCTAATAGAATTATTCAAAAACAAAACTCTGCACTATAGAGTCAATTCTGACTCATAGTAATTTGACTTATCAATTTGAACTATTAGTATTAAAATATATCATTTTATCTTCCAGATGAACAATTTAAATGCCACTTTGAAATAACATGTTGATTATTATCTTAAAATTCTGCTTGCTGTGATATTAAGATGTCAAATCAAACTTTCAAATGATTTTTTTTGCTTATAACAAATTTAAAAGTCAACTCCCTTTTCAAGGAGTTTATTCCAACTCATAGGAAGCTTATAGGATTTGTGAGACTGTTGATTTTTACCGGAGTAAGCGGCCTCATTTTCTGACCTGGGTTGGCTAGAGGATTCAAATCACCAACGTTGTGTTTTGCAATCCAGTGCTTAACACAGCATAAGATAGTAACTAATAAGGAGAGAACACAAAAATGTCTATTATGCTATTAGAACTCGCTAAGGCATTGAAGCTCTGCTCAGGCTCTTGGGTCAACCTTGGGCTCTTAATGTTAAGGTCAGTAGTTCCAAACTACTTGACACTCCATAGGAGAAAAATGAGAGTGTCCTCTCCTATAAAACTTTATAGTCTCAGAACCCAACATAGAGTCATTATGAGTCAGAATCTACTAGATGACAATGAGAGTTTTTTTTAAAGGTCATGAATTAATGATACTTAAAAAATCATTTATCCATATATATGGATAAATATGGTTTGAAATGTTTTTCACTGACACTATATGAAATCACTTAGTTCTTATTTCTAAGGATGATATTTAATTTCACAATGAAATTAACAGATGAAAATGAAAATAAAGTTCTATAGATAAATATTATAGAATTGCTTTCACATATATGTATATATCTCAGGAAACTAATAAGGTATAAAATTCAAGAAGAGTTCTGTGGCAGCTAAAGAATCTCCTGTCAACTTGGGAAGGGATGGAGTCTAGGCTGTCTCTCAGGTCGCAGCATGATGACCTCATTTGGAAGCACAAAGGACATAAATAGTTTCTTGGAGGTGGGACACAGACACTCCCTGCAAGACTTTGCTATTGATAAGCCACCTGGAGCCATGCTGATAGAGCCAGAGCCCTGGAGCTGGAGACGCCACACAGAGACCCAAAGGAGTGCTGAGATGCTTCCACCACCACTAGGTCCACAAGGCTTTTCATCCACAGACCTGTGATCTTCCAGCATTCAGCATCATTGCATGGCTGCATGAGTCTAAAGAGGAATTTTTGTAGTAGTATCGACATTTGGGGTAATATTGGACTTACGGACTTGATCTGGACGACGCTGGGATATTTTCTTAATATAGCATTGCTCTTTGATATAAAGTTCTCTCTCACACATATGTGAGCGTCTCCCTGGATTTGTTTCCTCTCGTCAACCCTGACTAGCACAAGATTTGTGGGGAAAGTAAATAACACTGACGGAGTGATTTTTCTGAATCAGAGGAGCACAACCAGGCAGATATACTCATATATACACTATATTTAAAAATCCACACCCATTGCCATCACATTAATGCTGACTCATGATGACATATTCTTTTATACCTAATACGCTACCATGGAGTTAATTTCAAGGAATACTGGCACTCTTTAGCGCTACAGGAGCTTTGCAAATCTCTACAGGAACCAAGAGCCTCATTTGTGAGGCACCCTTGAAGCAGCTGGTGGGTTTGAGTCACTAATGTTTCTGTTTGCAGTGCTTACCTGCCAGCACCACAGGGCTCCTTTTACACACAGATAGAGAGAGGGCTGTTTTAAGGAACCAGCCCATGTATTTGTGGGGTTGACTAGACCCAAACTTATAGGTCAATTTATAGACTTCCTGCTGTCTTGTGGCCAAAATAATTCAGGCTGTGAGCTAGCCACAAGATGTCTAGGTTGCATTCTGGAGATCTTTCTCTTTAGAAATAAAAAAAAGACAAAACAAAAAAGCATTTTTTTTCCCTCTGTACCTTTGTCTGATTCAATTAGATGAGCCCACCTATGTTGGGGAGGGTGATCTATTTAAAGTCAACAGATTGTAAATAGGAGCATAACATCTAGAACTAGTGTTTGAACAAATGAGCACCATATCCTGCTTAAATTGGCCAATAAAATTACCCACCACACAATTAAACAAGTTTATTATTTAACTCTGAAACGGTGTTGGAGTTTTTAATATTTTTAATCAGTTTATTGTGGGCTCTTACAACTCTTGTTAGAAGCCACACATCAATTGTATCTGATATATTCACACATAGATTCCAACTTTCTTTTCTAGACATTCACTTTCTATTGAGCCTTTGGAATCAGAGCCTCTTTTTTCCCCCTTCCCACTCCCCAGCCCCCCAATCCATGTGGCCCCCTGATAGATTGCTAATTATTTTCACATCTCACACCATCTGCTGTCTCCCCTCCCCTCTGGTTTCTGTTGTTCTTCCCCCTGGCTGGGGGGGTGTGGTTATGTGTCATTCGTTGTGATTGGTGCCCCTCTCCCTCCCCATCCTCCTCACCCCTCCGCCTTCCCCATTTGGTATCTCTATTTCCGTTCCTGCTCCTGGGTTCTGTATGTTGTGAGTTTTATCTCGTGTCTATACCTATGTATCTGCTCCTGTGTAGTCCAGATTGGGAGGCAGCACTGAGGTGGTGATGGGGGTGGCTGGGAGGGGTAAGGAGGCCTCCAGGGAACAGAGGTATATTGAGTGATCCATTAGCCTACTACTGCACCCTGATTGACTCACCCCCTCTGCATGACCCCTCTGTGGGGAGGATGTTCCATTGTCCGTAGATGGCGTTGGGTCTCCGCTCCAACCCCCACTCCATTCTCACCAATGCATTTTCCTTTGTTTACAATTTGTTGTGAATCTTCTGGTGCCCGTTACCCAGTCTGGATGACACCTCACGATCGGACGAGTTGGTGTGCTTCTTCCATGTGGGCTTGTTGCTTCACTGTTGTATGGCCACTTATTTAACTTCGAGTCTATAAGGCCCCAGACACTGTATCTTTTAGTAGCCAGGTACACCATTCTCTGTCTTTACTACATCTGCTTATGCTCCCATTTTGTTTTCAATGATCATGTAGGAGGGGAGTGGTGGTGGGGGGAGAGCGTCACAGAATGCCATTTGTTAGAAAAAAAAAAGTGTTCTTGTATTGAGGGAAGGTATGAGCCACAGCCCAAGGCCTGTCTGAAGCTTCAGTGTATTGCCTTATAAATAAATATATGTACATAGGCCAATACCATTACTTTTATGGATTAATGTACTTGCATAAGTGAACAACTCTGTTAGTCTCCCTATCTATGCCTTTGCTTCCTAGAGCTTGTCTCTGTTTCCTTTTGCCTCCTCCTGCCTCACCATCACTTTCCCTCCTCTTTCACCATTTAGTTCTTCCTCTCCATTAGCTTTTGTTGCTCTAATACTCGCAGGATCTCTACCCTCCCAAGACGCTGGGTCTGCTTCCCCACTTCTTCCCCCGTCCATGACCCTGTCCACTCAGCACACCCTCTCCCCACCTCATTCTTCCCCCTCTATCCTCCGGGGTCATTGTCTCCATTACCTTCTTCCCAGGCTTCCCTCCCATGGTCCAACCCATATACTTAGTCAACCCATCCATGTCCTAGTCAGAACAATAAGAAAACCTACAGTTGACGAAAGAAAAGGCAAGAGAAGAAGATGAGTGAAAAGAAAAGAAAACAGATCCTAGATGGGTCCAACTCTGTTTACTGCTCCCCAGGGAACGCTCCCCACTGAACTTGACAGGATCCAGGGCTGCCTCTCCTCAACCAAATCCATTCTTGGGGCTCCTCAGGGGCTCTGTGCTCAGCTTTATTCCGATTGCTGATCTGTTACGCACTATCCCCACCCTGTTTCTCGGCTGTGGGTCACCATTATTGTCCTTTCTCCATATGCTCCAGTTAGGGGGCAGCATGTCTTGAGCCTTTGAAAGTCCCACAGTCCACTGTGTGCTCCAGCAGCTCCATACAGGGAACTCATCCTCTGCGCTTGGTGTGCCCATATATTCTAGGCCCATTGCCCCTCTCTCCAATACAAACAGCAGGGAAGTGGGTGAAGGGACACAGCAGACTGAGTAGAATATGAAAAAGTAATAATAATGTGTAAATTAATAAGGGTTCATGGGGAAGGGAAGTGGGGAAGGAGAGGATATATGGGGGGTTGGTACTGGTGTCTAAGTAGAGGGAGGATGTTTTGGGAGTGATGATGGCAACAGGTGTACAAATGTGGTATGCGTACAGTTGACATGTGTTGATCATGATGGGAGTTGTATGGGATGACTTAAAAAAAGAAAAAGAGGGGGAAAGAGGAGCTTATACCAAGGGCTCAAGTAGAAAATATTTGGAAATTAAGATGGCAACATGTGTACAAATGTGCTTGATACAAAGGATGTATTGAATTCTATAGAAGCTGTAAGAGTCCCCAATAAAATTATTGGGGAAAAAAAGGCACATAGTCTTATATTACTTTTATGCTTCATGATATATCATAGTGTTTAATTAGTTCTAAAATGTATTATTTTATATTTTATAATTTACTTAAATACTTTGCGACTGGTGTGCATTTCTCTGCTTTATTCTTGCTATTACAATGCTGCTACAATAAACATCCATGCAATCAGTCTTTATATGTATAAAATTTTAAGTATAGCATGACTTTAGGGATGGGAAATGTAACTCAGATGGCAAATAGTCTAAGTCCTTTGTTTTCAAATATATTTTTTAGTTAATTTTTTAATTAAAAGATCATTTGAGATATGTTTTCAATTGCTCCACAACATGCTTTATCAAACTGGCTCCCATGAAGACCATGTGGAAGTGCCCAAGCTCCAAATGAATAACCTGAGTGAGATTAATTCAAAAATATGGTCTTCACTGACAAATACAAATACAAGCAACTCAATGATATGTTAATTTTTGTTTAGTTTTGAGTTATATCGGGCAGGTTTTCATTTGTCTATAATCCATTATGACTGTTTTCATAAACTGCTCTTTCTGCATGGAGTTCTCTTATTGTTTGAAGAGATTTTTTAAAAGAAATTAATCTTTTCTGTTTATCAATTGCTTTTTTAAACAGCTTTATTTGGAATATAATACAATTTAACAGTTCAATCACGTCTAGAAGGGTTGTACTGACATCACCACAATCAGTTTTAGGACTGATTTTCTTCATTCTTGTGCTCATAATTAGTAGCTCCCATTTCCCACAATCTCCCCTGCCAGACCCCCAAGGAACAATTATTCCAGTTATTGTCAATATAGGTTTACCTAGCCTGGATTTCATTTACCAAAAATCATTTTAAAAATAACAGTGCATAACAAAATTCCGTCAAAAAGACAGCAGAATATAATAAAAACTAGAACAATTTTTAAATGGATCATAAGGGAGATCAAATGACACAGTGATCAATTTTACCCTAGCCAATTGCTTTTGATTCCATTAAGATGCATAACGTGTTGCCGAGGACAAATAGACTCCACATGGTTTTCAAACTTTCAGAAGTGCAGAGCTAGGACTTTCTTTCAAGGTATTTCTCAATGGATCTAAACTGCTGGCCATTGGGCAATAGTTGAAAGCCTGATGATACCAAGACACTTGCTTTCATATCTTTGGAGTGTTGTAAATTATTTTCCATTATTACTATTATACTATTTTGACATCATTGATAACATTTATGATATATTTTGTGTCATCTATTTCCCCTCTCATTTTGGATTCTAGAATTATTCAAATATTAACCAATCTCTCATCCAATATGTTGCGAAGATTCTCTGGTGAATCCCTAAAAAAAATTTAATTAAGTTTCATTTTCTAAATTAAATTGGGATATCTTAAAAACAAAATATGCAACCACGTCAATTTTGCAATTTGATAGCCTTTGATCCATGAAACTACTAACACCACCAAGATAGAGAGCATCCCTAAAGATTTGTGTGCCTTTCCCCCTGCACCCATAGCAGGAAACAACTGGTCTTGTTATCACTAGGAAATAGTTTTCTAGAAACTATATTTTCTAGACACTTTTTTGGGGAGGGAGGGGACAAGGAAGCCCAGCTTTGCTCCTGGAGAGCCACTGCTGGATTTGAACCGTCCGTCTTGTGGGTCACAGTCACGTAAACTACCACTATGCCACCAGGGCTCAGCCCTTTCTAGAAGCTGTATAACTTGTATTTTTTTCATATTTCTTTCAACTGACATAAAAATTTAGGGATTCATCCATGTCATTGCCTATGTTCAGAGTGTTATTTTTTATTGCTGAATGTACTACGTCTCCTTTAGAATCTACTTGATAACAATAGATTGGAGTTTTGTCATTATTGTATTTTTTCCCAGTTAGAGTTACTATAAGCATGAACATATAAGCAGTTGTTTAACATATTTTTTATTTTTGTAGGATAAACATCTAGTAGTTTAATGGTATAGAGAAGTATAAGTTTAACTTTATAAGATATTGCCACAATTTTATCAAAGTGGTTGTATTATTTCATATTTCCACTTACAGTGTATGTAAATTTACCCTCATACTTTTTAGAGTCCAATTTTATTTACCTTTTAAATTATTAAGAGAGCTTTTATACATTAGCTAAAGTGCTCAGCTACTAACCAAAAAGTCAGAGTTTCAAAGCCATCAACTCTGTCATGTGAGAAAAATGAAGCTTTTAGAAAGATTGATAGCTTTGGAAACTATAGGGCAGTTTTCTACTATCATACAGGCTCACAATGAGTTAAAACCAACTACAAGACAGTAGGCAGGCTTAAATAATTGACTCAAAGAAATTTCAATTTCATAAAAAGAAAGAAGATCTACTCTGATATTTTCAAAAGGTTAGGCAACTTTACCTATACTATTATTTGAATGTCCATGTTTTCCATTCTTCTTCAAAATTGACAATTATTTAATATAGAATATTTTAAAGGTTTTTCCAAGCTGTTAATATGCAATATCTATCTTACATGACTTTATAAGCCATTTTATCAGGATGTTATGATTGCAAGAAAATCAGGATCAAGCTGGATTAAGCAAAACAAAAATTATACCTCCATTGAACAGTCCTTCCAGAGGCCAGAGGATTCTGAGAATAGTGAGTGTAATGACTCATTCAATTATGTCAGCAAGGACCTAATTCTTTCTCATATCTTTGGTTATTCTCACTTTTGCCTCATCCTCAAATGCAAAACTGTGTGACAACTCCAGTTTCAAAAGTCAAAATTGCTGCAATGGCATGATGCTGCGTCAACACCTTGGCTTTCCCGTGAGTGACAAGACTCTTCTTCCATTTTTCCAACTTCTTAGACATTTGTCTTTCTCTGAACTCATATAAGAGAAAGACAACGGCATTGCCATCAGTGGCTTAAGATAGAAATGGTGTATGAAAGATCAATCATTTCTAGCATATCTGTGAAGAAATTTCATGCTGACAAAGAATAGTTCTACCTCATCATTTAACATTTTACTATGTTTTCTCGCTATGCTCATGTTTATATTTCCCTGTGAGTCTAATATCAAGCTGTCAAATTTTTTTCCATAATGAACATTGCTTTGGTTTGTTTTTTGCAAGACACCATGATCTTTATTTAAATTCAATTCAGATACATGGCCACCTTAGGGGACAGAATAGAACCGCCCCTGTGAGTTGCCAAAGCTGTGAATCTCTGGGGAGAAGGAAGACTCATCTTCCTTCCAAGGACCAGTTGGTGGCTTCAAGTGGCTGTTCAACGTGTCTATGCCACCAAGTCTCCATGTAAGTGGTAGTTATTGAAAATATTTGCAATATTCAATCCAGCAAAACATTATGCTTTATCATTGATTCTGGCTTTATGTTTTATCCTGTAAAAATTTCTGATTATTAAGGTTAGTTCTGATGAGAAAAATGTTAAAATTATTGCAAATATTCATGAAAATGTTACTACCGTTTTATAATTAAGGACAGTCCCTATTTTTACTTGAAATACATTTTTATCATATTCAGGAAATATACATATTTATTAGTTAACAGTCAATGCAAGAAAATTAAATTTCACCAAATTCCTTTTTAGTGGCAAACTTTCATGCATGTAATTAATAAAATTGCTAGTTTACAAATATCATCTATATTTGCATTCTTGAGATCAAGCAAAACATAACTATATCAACACGTTGCTGAATCATATCTGGGATTAAAACCTTAAATATTTTCGTGACTTTCTTCAAGAAAATTATAAATTTTGAGAGTCTAATAGGAAGCCCTAAGGTTTGGACAACTAACCCAGTTAAAATAGATATCCTGTACTTTGAAGTAGTTTTCATACCTCACATAGAATTTACTAAGCAAACATTGCTACACTGGCCACTAATCACTATGCCTTCACTCTATTTATGAATTTAGGTGATCTAATATTGGTGTCAAAGGTTTTGGAGAAGATATGTTGAAGGATGTGCTAGTCTGCATAGACTACATAAACAAATTCATGGATACTCGTATGTGTATAAGAAAGAACTTTATATACAAGAGCATTTAAATATTGAGAAAACATCCCAGCCCAGTCCAGATCAAGACCATAAATCTGATTTTAGCCCATATGTCTGATACCAATCTATATACTCCTCTTCTGACTCATGAAACATATGCGGTGATACTAAAAGTGCAGGAAAATCATGCATCAGGGGTGGAAGGACTTGTGAATCCAGGAGGATGTAAGCCTCTCAGTGCTGGCAGGGGTTTTCAGGTGTCTCCTTCAGCTCCAGAGTTCTGGCATAGCTCCCTGTGTCTTCGCGCCCAAAATGTCACACTGGAGGTCTCCAAGGGGGTGATCATGTGTCCCACTCCCAGCAGCTATTTGTTTCCTTAGCGCCTCCAAATGAGGTCATCCAACTGCGATCTGATTGACAACCTAAACTCTCCCCCTTCCCTTGTAAATCTCAAATTGACAACAGATTAGGTAACTACCACAGAAGAAACTACCTGAATATTGAGAGGCTTTCCACACAGTGAGAGAGACTTTGAAGAGATCCCTTAGAAAGTTTTATTTTTATCATTTGGGAGTTTTTAATTGATAAACTAGCTCAATTAACCTTTGATAACAAAAGTCTGTGGTAATTAGGTGCTATCAATTCAACACTAACTCATAGTAACCCTGTGCAAAACCGAAGGTTATATCTAAGAAATTATTTCTTTCCTTTTTTAAAGTTGATCAAATGTGGAGTAAAATTAAAGCGCAGATATGCATCCCAAGTAGAAATATGAGCCTGGGATTATTTTAATTATGATTTACCTCGGGGATGGGGGGGCTTCCTCTCAGAGCAAGGAACATCATTTCGGAAACTGGCAGCAGGTTTGGGATTTTGCAAAAGATAATTTATTTCAAATAGATAAGTACAAAACGGGTCTCAATGAGGTGGAGATTAAAGGTTCCCCAAATGTCTAACTTTTTCAAAATGCTATACCACTCTCTGATCCCTGATACCAGCCACTACTCTTCCCATCATATATTTATTCCCTTATGTCCATGGGTTCTACAAAATCTCACAGAAATCATGGATCAGTAAGGAAGTGCCTCATGTGGTTGTGGAGTCTGGCAAGTCCCAAATCTGAAACTCACATATGCATCTGAAGGAGCCTCTTCATTCATATTACATCAGCACTCTTAACCCATAAGGCTACAAAAACCAGTGAATCACATCAGGTGTCAGGCTTTCAGGTCAAAACAGGAGGTCAAGCTGAGGCATACTAGCTGCAGTACCCAGAGCAAAAAAGCAGATTTTGCTAAGCTATTCTGTGTGGCTACAGAGACTCAAAGCAACTGAAAGTGAAGAAGGTCTTGCTTGCTTGTCGAGGCAAAGGCGCGTATTACACTATCTGGTCATTAAGAGGGCTACGTGCATCCTGAGCCATCAGTCTTTGAGGGCAGTAAATGTAGTAAATTAGTCTGGGGCAGTCATGTGGTTATGTTAATTTCATGATTGAGATGTAAGGGTGAAGTCTAGCCTGTGAATCTGGAGTTAGCCATTGAATAGCCAATGAGGCTTCTGTGTAGGCATAGCTTTCTCCTGAGACTTCTGGAAAATCTCATGATATTTCCCTCATGGAGATGAGAAGCTATCTCCGCAGTTGTTGGGAGTTAGTCTCAGAGGCGATGAATAACAGACAAGACAAGATGGCAGCGTCCAAGAAGCTGAACGAGCTGGAGGAGAAGCCACACAACCTTGCCCTGAGAGAACCAGACCTCTGAAACTGGAGAAGTCATGTGGAGAGCCCTGACAGCACTGAGTTGCCTCTACCACCACTGGATGCTGTTGAGCCCTGGAAGCAAGGAGCCATGGGGAGACCCCTGCCAGCACCAGGATTCTGTACCCACTCGCCTGTGATTTTGTGAGTTGGAAGGAGACATTATAGACTGGTAACGGGCATATGGACTAATATCGGACTTTGAACTGGACTGGGTTGGGATGCTTTCTTAATGTCCTATTCCTCTTGTATATAAACCGTACCTTATATCCATATGCGTGTCTATGAATTTGTTTCTCTAGTTTACCCGGACTAACACAGTATCCTTCACCAGTTACTCAGCACTTGTCTTTGTGTATGCTCAGTGGAGAAGAGGCGGTCACAAGAATGGCATCTTGCCATTCAGGGCTTAAATGGAGGAGGGTGGGGTTGGGTTTTTTTGACTTCTGCCATAAAAAGGTTAGCTAGAACACACACTGATTATATCTGTATATTTTATGTGTGTCAGGTGTAGTTTTAGCTAGTTCCACGACCAGGCTTCTGCCTTTCTGCAGACAATTGGTGGTTTGTCTCTTAAGGGAAGAGTTTAAAACCTGGAGTTTGAATACTTCCAATTTGAGGGCTCATCATCTGACATGATATCTGACAAGGTTCCACTAATATTCATAAGGTTTTCAGTGACTAATCCCTCAGAAGTGGACATCCTATCCCTTATTTCTAGTGTGTTCTTCGTCTCCATGATGCATTGAAGCTTAATCAGCATTGGTCACTCTGCTGGTTTTTGAAATACCATCACAGCAAAAGCAAACCATCACAGTATGATAAGCTGACAGACATGTGATTTGTATAAATTATGTGGGTAGAATTCTTCAAGAAAGGGTTAGAGCAATGCAGCAACCATCTGCAGTAAGTACAAGCCTACATGTAATCTATATCGAGGAACAGTAGCTTCTTTTTTTCCACTTTTTAAAAAAAAAAAAAGAAGCACACCAGACTGTGTGACCACGCGGTGCCAAAGTGATCAGTTATCAGAATTTAAGAACCAAAACTCAGAACATTGCGTGTTCACCTCTCTGATATGGTCGCTGATGACAAATGGGTACATAAGCAAATGTGGTGAAGAAAGCTGATGATGCCCGGCTAACAAAAGATGTAGCATCTGGGGTCTTACAGGCTTGAAAGTGAACAAGTGGCCATCTAGCTCAGAAGCAACAAAGCCCCCATGGAAGAAGCACACCAGCCTGTGTGACTACGAGGTGTTGAAAGGATCAGGTATCAGGCATCAAAGAACTAAAAATTGTATCATTAAACAGGAAGGGGAGTCATGAGTGGGAACTCACAGCCCATCAATAGTTAAAGCAGCTCCCCCTCGTAGAGGGCTTGCAGAGAGGAGAGGAGCCAGTGAGAGTACAGTGTGGTAACAATGAGGCATGCAACTTTCCTCTAGTTCTCAATTGCTTCCTTCCATCCACTATCATGATCCCACTTCTACCTTACAAATCCAGCTAGACCAGGGGATACACTGGAGTCAGAAACATGGCAAATTCAGGACAGATCATCTCTTCAGGACCAGTGGTGTTTGTGGAGGGTGGAGGGAGGGTGGAGTGGAAGGGGTTAACCAATTGCAGGGATTTACATATGACCTCTCTGGGGGACCGACAGCGGGGAAGTGGGTGAAGTGACACATCAGACAGAGTACGATATGGAAAAGTAGTAACAATGTGTAAGTTATTAAGGTTCATGGGGAAGAGGAGGGGGGAGGCAGGGGAAATATGGAGAGCTGGTACTGGGGACCTAAGTGAAGGAAGGATATTTCAGCAGTGATGATGGCAATAGGTGAGGAAATGTGGTATGCATACAATTGACATGTGTGTTGATCGTGATGGGAATTTTATGAGCCCCCAATGAAATGATTTTTTAAAAAGGAGGGGGAAAGAGGAGCTAATAGCAAGGACTCAACTAGAAAATATTTGGAAATGAAGGTGGCAACATATGAACAAATATGCTTCCGAAAAATGATGTATTATTGAATGTTATAAGAGCTGTAAGAGCCCTCAATAAAATTATTGAAAAAAGAACAAGAGAAATATACTGCTTTGGACATGAATAGCCTTGATACCAGGCAGAGAGTTTGGTGATGTCAATTATGGCATATATACTTAGATTAAAATATAATATCTTATCGTTTGACCTCCCTTTGGGCCTATTTTAAAATTGCTTCATTTACAAAAAAGTGAAGGGGAAATACACATGGATTAGGCCTCTGCTGATTCTCCTCTGACCATAGGCTCGGGAGGCGAGGCGAATAGAATTGCTATCATGAAGAATGCAATGCAAAGTGGACTATTACAGACAGTTAAAATTTAACTTTTTATCATTTTGAGCTCCCTTTTGATCCATTTAAAATGCTTTGAATTTTAAGATTTTCCTGATTTTATTTGATGGAGGTTTTCAAGTGTCTTATTCTGTATTGCTATGAATTTTTTGTTTTGTTTTGTTTTCAAATGCCTTTCTGTATATGAAAGCCAGGAGAGGTAAATCTAGAAACAATACCTGGAATAACGGTTCCTGGGACTATGGTCGGTAAGGTTTGGTTGGAGTTCGGGGAGAAGCTACTAAAGATGACTACAAGAATGATGAAAATGTAATAAAACGGATTGGGGTGCTGTTTGTACAATTCCTCTTGAGGTGATTGAGCAATAGAATTGTATGATATGTGCATTAAAAAGAAAGGAAATATAGAAAAATTAGGAAATCTTACAGACATCATAACATTTCATAATTCAATCACATCCAATGGTATTGTACAGTTGCTGCCACAATGTTTCTAAACACTTCCATCTTGCACACCTTGATGTCAGAACTCTTGTATCCCCTCTCTCCCCCACCCAATCTCCCAGGAACAGTTCATTGTCTATCACCTATCTACCTATCTATCTATTAATCCTCTATCCAACTGTCTATTTTTGCCATATCTTAATCCATCCACTATCTCCTTTCACATACAATTCTGTTTCTCACTCCCCTTCTGTGAGGTTCTACAGTCATGCATGCTACCATCCTGCTCCATAACTCCTCCCATACCCTCAGGGCTGTTCAGGGTTGGGGTTGGAGTTGGAAGGGCCTGTTAGGGGAAGGCAGGCAGATTAAGCACTTTGCTGCCATCAGCAGATGATGTCCTCAGAAACAAACTCAGCTCACTATCCACAGCCTAAGAGCACAAGAGCTGTGAGACCCAGATCTCCAGCCTGCTCCTGATTCTCTGATCTACTCTGGGTCTCCAGTTAGCAGTCGCAGTCTCTCGATTTTCCATTCCTCCATTCCACACTGTCTGCCATCTTACTCCCATCAGTGCAAGCGCATGGACCTTGCCTCCATACTGTATTATCTTGATAGAAAGCTAACCCTGCTTGTTGCAGAGTGAGTGCTAGACCCTACACAGATGCGCCTTGGTTCAGGCGTTACTTGGATATTTTAGTTTTTAAAAAGTGTTTTTAATTTTATATTTGGTTTTATGATATTGCAGCACTACTTTATACTTGCCCTTATAAATATCTAGGAACAAGAAGATCACTTTAAAGTATGATCTATCCTAGTTTCCTTCTTATGTTGACCTTGACCCTTGTTCTACCAATGCCAATCTTTCCAATTTAATTTTGAGAGTTAAAAAAAATAAAAACCTTTCATAGTATCAGGAAAGAACCAGCAAATTAGACAGAGGTGGGAAAAAGAGAAAGTATGAAAGAAGGATGGATGGATGCATGGATGGAAAAAAGAATGGAAAACAGGAAGGCAGTGTAAGCCTCCCTAAATCTTTCATTGTACCCAGGCAGACCAAAGACAACTTCAGGTGTGGTATAAAGCAGATTATAGTTTCAAAGTTTTCAAGTATAGAATACTAGATTTAAAAAAAAAATGGCTGAGCCCTGGTGGCCTAGTGGTTGAGTGCGGGACTTCCCCCCACTGGCTTGGCTGTTCAAATCCAGCGGCAGCTCTCCAGGAGCAAGTCTGGGTAGCTCCCATGACCACCAGAGGGCAGTGATGTCCCCTCCAAAAAAGAATACTTGATTTTTTAAAATTCTAAAATGTGGATGAATGAGCAGAAAATGAATATTTTTCTTTTTCATTTATTTAATCCAGAAAGCCTAAACAAATTTGGTTTCAAAGAATGATGAAAGTTAAAAAACAGTGTGTGTGTTTTTAAATAATTATACTTCATGAATTCTTCTTGTTCAATGTATAGTTATTCACTTTACATTTATGGTAATTATGTATCCAAGAAATTGCAGCAAAAACGTACTTAGAAACTTTTCTTTCTAGAAATTTTGGAATAGTTTTAACAGACCCTCTCATAGCCTCCTATCTTTAGGGATACTGCTGGAGATGATTGGTTATATCCCCCCAAATTATGCCCATTTTTGTTTTGTTTTGTTTTGTTTTTTATGTGAGGGGAATAGTGCATTTGGAGTTTGTGCTACCAGGTCAGACTATTAATCAAGTTTACTATTTAGAGGTCCTGAAGATATAGTGTAACAGTGTGCAACCCAAAAAGACTTGATTTGGGGCAGATGGGGGACTGGTGTTGCCACCACAACAATGCACCTGCTCATGTAGGGAGTGCCAGTTATGGGCAAAAAACAGCACGCCTCTCTTGCCCCACACTAGCTTCCTCACCTGACTCACTCACCTGACCTCACCCTGTGTGACTTCTTTTTTCTTTCCACAAATGGTGAGGCACATGAAAGGACAGAAATTTGACACCATAGAGGAGTTGAAGAGCAAAAAAACCAAAACCAACCCAACACCCAAAACCAAGGGAGGTGCTGTCAGCCATCCAAAGAGAAGAGTTTGAAAAACGGATTTGAGAATGGGATCACAGATTTGAAAAATGTATTAAGCATAAGGTGATAAGGGTGTTTTGTAAAAAAAAAAATAGTGCATAGCATTAACAAAGATTCTGAATTTTGGGGGTGGACGTGTATGTGTGTGTGCACGTGTGTGTGCCTGCCTGCGTGTGCCCTGGTGGCGGAGTGATTGCTCAGTGGTCAGAGTGATGACTCCTAGTCAGCCTTCTGAAATCACCAGGCACTCGAAAGGCTAAGACGGGAGTTTCTCCTATGGTAAAGAGTTGCAGTCTCAGTAACTCATAGGGGAAATCCTATCCTGCCCTAGAGTGCCTCTCTGCGAGGCATTGACTGTATGACGACAGTGAGATAGAACCTACTGTTTCGGTGCTAACGACGATCTGGCTTCCTTTTCCAACCACTTTTATACCTGAGTGCATGTGGCAGAAAAGCAACAATGAAGAGACTGAGGTGTCCTGGAGATGTCTTTGCCGCACTTAGAAAGTAATTTGGTTCTTTGTTTCTTCCATTTGCCATCAGCTAATGTGTCCATAATATAAACTCAAAAATTAAAACAAGCAAACAAAAAGCCTCACTAAGAGCCGGTGCCACTCTTAGTTATTGTGGGCTTCCAAGACTACAACTTTTTAAGGAAGTAAAATATCTCGTCTTTCTCCCTTGGAGTGGCTGGTGTTTTTTAACTGCTGCCCTTCTGGCTTGCAGGCTAAAGCATATCCACTAATTCATCATAGCAGAAGTCATGAGTGTATGCATAAGATGGTAATTTAGTGATAAATCCCACCAGTTCAATTAAATGTGTCTTAAAAATTTTTAAAAAGCCATTTGAAAACAATAAAATCATTCTTGAATTGAAATCTAGCTTGATTTCGAGAGACTTTTATTGCAAAATCATGACTGCAGTTCACTCTCTGTTCAACTATTAGCCAGGAAGAGTCACGAATCTCACATTTCCCATTTCTCGAGAACTATTTATGGAGTGACAGTTTTGATTTTCTTTCAGCTTCTCTTTCAAATTGCTAGATGACTAATATCAGATTCTTATTGGTGCTTTATGAGAATTTTCCCCTACTTTCTTATTTCAGGTAAATCTTTTGCTGAAATGTTTAGTTTTGTGATAATTCGTTGTACAACACCAGATTTTCAGTTTGCTCAGCAGTTCACCTATAAATAAAGAGGAAGAGGGTAACTGGACAAGAAAGGAGTTAGTAACCAAAGATAGAGCAAGCCCTTCAAAGGGCTAGACACCTCTGTCCACAACCCCCAAATAAAGTATGCATTACAGTTTCTCATAATTCATCAAAGCAGGGGTCCAGCAGTAGAAAGAAGAGTAAGTGATGATAAATGCTAGCTAGAGAATTGGATCCATTTTCTTTGTGAGACATTTAGTAGCTTCTTGTTTGCTGGATTCAGAAAATAGGGGTAAATTCGGTCTCATTCATTTATTTAATAGCAATTTCTTGAACTTCTATGATGTGTCAGAAAAATTGCTGCAATTTGAGATCACAGAAGAAATCATGAAAGAGTTAACTTTTCTTCTCAAAGAGAACATGAC
This sequence comes from Nesogale talazaci, assembly GCA_004026705.1. Taxonomy (NCBI): domain Eukaryota; kingdom Metazoa; phylum Chordata; class Mammalia; order Afrosoricida; family Tenrecidae; genus Nesogale; species Nesogale talazaci. Next base: position 97,047 of record PVJH01002461.1, on the reverse strand, counting down.
TAAAAATCACGTGATAAGGGCTATATAGAAGGCACAATGTTTAAACATTCAGGCATGTATTGAAAGATTGATGTTTAAAATCATGCAGCAACTTCATGGAAGAAAGCCCTGGATATCAACTCATATAAAAATTATAACTTGGACTTCTGGGAAGATGGTGACCAAATAACACATACCAGAGGGACTCCACAGAAATCAGCCCAGAAAAGTTGCTAAGAGGGAAATTCAGCACTGCCAGACCACAGGAAGATCACCATAAAGATAAGTAGACCCAGATCGATAAGGTTTTGAGGGACTGGGGGCTTTGGACTTGCCATAGTGGAGCCAGGCTAGGGTTTGACCTTCACCTTGCCACTGTCTATGCCAGAACCTGGATCATTTGGAGTTGGCAGAGGGACTTAACACAACCACAGCTTGCCACCTCCTCAAGGCAGGGATTAAACCGTTGCAGCCCCATGGTCAGGGATCAGGGCTCAGCTATAATATTATTTTTGTTTCCTTCTCTTCTCTCTATCACCTCTCAGTCTCAGTGGACTTAGTGTTTTGCTTTGGTTTTTTTTTTCTCTTTGCCTCTTACACATCACTGCTGAGCTCCAGTTCATTCCTCTCAGCCTAGGGCATTTACGCCTGCACTCCACTCAGATGACTGAGCTCCACCCTCTGCAGCTTATCCCAAAGCTGGGGAAAGCCCACCCATGCTCAACCACGGGTTATTCTTCCTAATTTCTTTCTGGGGGATTCATGTCTGTGTGGCTGGGGGAGCCCCTATCTATGTCCTGTGGTCCCAAGTGACTGAGGACACTTCATCCCCACTACCTTAGGGCCTCACACAGCCTAAGGCAGCTTGACCAACACACACCAACATTCCACTCTGCTGCAGAAACCTCTGCCCAACTTCTACAGTGATCTACCTGACTGGAGCAATTCCGCCCTACATTCACAGTACTCTAAACGAAAATTATCAACCCATCAGCCTTCTGTGGCATTCCCCTTGCAGCGGGCGCTTCCACACGCACTCTGTGATGCCCCAAACTGCCATGGGCCACACCATCATGGCTTCTTGCTCTCCAAATAACAGAATACTGATTGACTAGGAAAAGAGTAAAGCCACAGGAGGATAAAGTGGTAGGACAATTCCGTAGTGAAATTCGCTGCAGGCAGTTTGAAGAAGCATCCTTACAAGTCTACCAGAGAAAGCCAGTGCTCTTCGACTCCCTGGAAAATGACACTGGGCTCCTCAAAAATAATGCTACACAAACAGCAATCAGCTCCAATGACCCCAACGAAAAAATGGGAGAAAGACAACACAACAGCAGAAGATGTCCTCAATCTAATGACATGCATAGAAAAAGCAGACATTGAGATGCCATTGAAAGAAATTTTCTGAATGCTGCTGGGAGTCATACAGAATATGAGGGAAGCAATACCAAAAAAGGACGAAATGATAGAGGAGATAAAGTCCATACGCCAAAGGAAAATACAAAAGCTTAGGCACAAGATAACAAAATCCAATAGCAGACTCGTGGACTATGTGAATTGACTGGAGGAAGCAGAGAACTGCACCAGTGACCTAGAGGACAGCAAACTTTAACAAATGTGAACAAATATCTGATAAGATGATCAGAGAAGCTGAAGAAAGCATAAGAGCTATGTCTGATGCTGTGAAGAGGAATAACATCAGAATACTTGGATTGCTTGAGGAAGACATGAGAATACCTAGGGTTATAACATATAAACGTTCCCAAATAAGAAAAGTTCAAAGAATACATTAGAAGCAACGCAACACAACAAAAGATCCTTGCCGATCCAGTATGGGCAAAATAACAGCACTCATCAAGCATAGACAAAAGACCACCACCTAAAAACAACCTTACCCAGAAGCCAAGAAAGAAGAAACAGATATCCCTAAGATAGCATTGGCTTAAAGGTGGAAAGAAGTTAAGAATGATGCACACACACTCACACACACAAATACACACACAAACACAACACACTAATTTAAAAAGGGAGGGAGGAGATCACCCACCACCAAAGATTTAAGATGACATCACAGAATCCATAGAGAGTGATAATGACCCTGAACTCAGGTATTAGAACACTGAGGATTGCAGACTGGCTTAGAAAACGCAACCCATCAATCTTCTGCCTGCAGACAAAAATAGGCTAAGAAACAAAGGCTGGAGAAAGGATTACCAAGCAAATAGCAGTTCAAAGAAAGCAGAGGTTGCCATCCTAATCGGGCACAAAATTGACCTCCATAAAGTACAAACCATAAAAGGACAAAAGGAAGGACACTTCATAATGTGCAAGGGAACAGCAGACAAAGAATCACTAAACATTTTAGACATATATTCCCTGAATGAGAGGCCTACTGAATACGTCAGCTAAACACTCCAAAGATGAAAAAAGAAATGATAGCCTCAACAATTTTATTGGATGGCTTCAATACACCACACTCTTATAACACTTATAACATACTCTTATAACAATATATCACAGGGAAAGAAAGTCAACAGGAGACTAGAGATCTAAACACTACAATTAGATGATTTGACCTGATAGAAATTTACAGAGCTTTTCATCCAAATACAAAAAAAAATTACATTCTTTTCAAGTCCACATGGCACATAATCAAAGATAGACCAAATGTTGTGGCACAAAAGAAATCTGCACCTTTAATAACAAATTTAAGCACATTCATAACATAAGACCTCTCTCTGAACACTGTGTCAGAAGACTGGAAATCAACAAACAGAAGTGTGGTAGCTATATAATTGTCAGTTTAAGGATTAAGCATGTAGGGGTGAAGTCTGGCCCATCAATCAGATCATAGCCAATGATGCCTCTGTGCAGGCATGGCCTTCACCTGAGAATTCTGGGAAATCTGGTACTTTCTCCTTGGAGGTGGAAGGCACCTCACTCTCTCTACTGATTTCCCTGGGAAACATTACAGCTGACAAGACATGTGGAACTACCCTAGTACCCTGAGCTAAAAAAACCACATGGACCTGCCATGATGAAACTAGACTTCTGAAGCTGGAGAAACCACAGAGAAACCTCTACCAATGCTGAGATGCACTAGATTCAAAATTTTTTCTACCCACTGGCTTGTGATCATTCTGCATTTGGCATAATTCCATGTGTTTCTTAAGTCTGAAGAGACCTCCCCCTCCCCCCACTATCATGATCCTAATTCTGCCTTACAAATCAGGCCAGACAAAAGGATGTACACTGGTACGGATAGAAACTGGAAACACAAGAAATCCAGGACAGATGAACCCTCAGGACCAGTGGTGGGAGTGGCGATACAGGAAGGGTAGAAAGAAGGTGTAGTAGAAAGAGAGAACAGATTGCAAGGATATACCATTACAAGGATCACTTCCTGTGGGATAGATAACAGAAAAGTGGGTGAAGGGAGATGTCGGACAGTGTATGATATGACAGAATGATATTGATTTATAAATTATCAAGGGTTCATGAGGGAGGGAGCAGTGGGGAGGGAGAGGAAAATTAGAAGTTGATGCCAAGGTCTTCAGTTGACAGCAAATGTTTTGAGAATGATGATGGAAACAAATGTACAAGTGTGTTTGACATAATGGATGGATGGATGGATGGATGGATTGTGATAAGAATTGTACAAGCCGCAATGAAATGATTTTTTAAAATTACAGCCTAGAAGGTGCTATAAAAGAGTTTTACTTTGTTACCTGGAGTTGCTGTGAGTCTAAACCTAAATACCATTATTTAGCAGCCACAACATTGAATACTCTGAAATTTAAATTAGATACAGGTTCAGCTTGTACTGTGAAAATTCCCCTACACAAAAGAAATAATTTTCAACTTATCATGACTATTCATATTGAAAACCAACTCTTCTTTTAAAACAAACATATTATGTAAACTTCATTTGAAAATACAATGAGAATAAAGCATGTTAATTTGTCCATTAATAATGATATTCTTGGAATTAAACAATTTCACATATATTTAGGTACAGCATGTCCATAATAACTTGTCAGAAGAACATAAAAGTTATCAGAGATATTATGTCCATAAGTAGGAAGACAGTATTTATACATGCCCCAGATCAATTTAAAGATTAAAGTTAATTAAAATTCCTAAGAAACAGAAAAGAAGGATATCTTATTTGGGTTTAATGCTGTATAGTGCTAAGTGAAGAATAATTTAACTATGTTTATTAAACCTAAAATGATTATCCCCTTTGATGTAACAGTTTTATATTTATTGTCTATAATTTAGAAATAAATGGCAAAGCATAGCAAGATAGAGGTACAGGAATAGTCACTTATGCTTTGCTTTAATAGCTCAGAAAAGTTTCCATAAGTAGGGAAAAATCTAGGCTCCACTATGGAGATTTGGAGTCCTGGATGCCCAGTGGCATTTTGAGTTGCTAACTGAAAGGGTGGCAGTTGGAGCCCACCAAGACCTCCAGAAGAGAAGAATGTGGCTGTCCATGTGCATAAAGGTTACCGCCCTGGGAACCCTCAGATGTAGCTCTATTCTGTAGGTCAAAACCCATTTGATGGCAATGGGTTGGAGTTTTGGTTTTCAGGAAGCATTTACACATAATGATGCAGAGATAAATGTACTAATTTTAAAATGTTCAAGCTATATTCTTAATAAGAGAAAATTATTCAGCATATGGCATATTACTGTAAAAAAAGAGCACAATGACAATGTTAGTGTATGTCAAGAAAAGAAGCTGGAGAACTATCAGCTAACGTGGTAGAATTAATGAGGACTTACGCCTTCTAAATGACACATTCCCATAACACTCAAATTCTATTGAACTTTTTCTTACTTTTTCTATTTAAAAATAATAATTACCTTGACTTTTGGTAACGTTGGTAGTGGTGTGTTAGGGAAGGCTGACTAGCTAAACAAATGCAGAGGCACTTATGTATGTATAACTTTATATCCAGAAGGCATTATGTATCCAGAACACATCCCCAGCACAGCCCAACTCAAGAGTTTAAGTCTAGTGCTAGTTCATCAGTCCTGTACTAGTCCATAAAACCCTCTTCAGACTCCAGATCACAGGACCCTGGAGGAAAAGTCGCATGGATCCAGTGTCGGTGGAAACATGGCAGGACTCTGGCAACTCTCAGGCTGGCCAGCAAGCAGAGGAGTGGAGGCAGAGAGAGGCAGGGAGCTTCCCAGGATCCTCCTTATAAGACATCCCCAAGCTGTCACCTGACTAGCAGGTATGATACCACAGGACACTTACATGTATCTTTAAGTTGACATAAAATTATGTGACTATCACAAATGGTAACTTTCTGTCTCCATCTTGGTGGGGAGCTTGTAATTTTTTTTCATTGAACAACACATAGAATTGTGATTTGGGTTGCATTAATTAGCAAGCTTATTTTACATACTTTTGACCAACTATTTTATTCCTTGTTCCTATTTTTCTGCTTGAATATCATGTCAAAAGCATGGTCTTCATCAAGATCAACATTAGAAAATTTGTGAATCAATTTGCAATTTTTGTTTTTATACTAGTTAGAGCTTCTACACCAAGTAGTTTTGACTCTGATTAACTTTCCTATTCAAAGTCATTCCATAGATAGCTATTTAGTCATTCTATTAAGAAAAATATGAAATATTATAGACAAAATTTGCCTAAGCAAATTACTTAATAACTCATAATATTAATCTTATACTTTTATAGTATGTAATGTCTTTTAAAATAAATTTACCAGGAATTAGAACACTTTATCTCCTTTGAAGGATGATTTGTGTATAATGGCATTGATAGGCACTGATAGGATGGGGGAAGGAGGGAAAAGGAGGAGCTGATACCAAGCACTCAAATAGAAAGTAAATGGTTAGAAAATTATGAGAGCAACACATGTAGAAATGTTTGATAAAATTGATGCATGGACTATTATAATAGCTGTAAGATCCCCCAGTAAAATGATCATTTTTAAAAATTACTGAAAGTTTGTTTCTTTACATATTCTGTGCATTCTTTTCACATTGGCTTTCAATCTTTTAAAATTAATTAGATTGGACTAAGAAACCCAAGGTAATAGCCAGTATAAAATCTTAGTCCAGTTGTTGCATCAGTTACTGTGAGTTTTAATAACTCTGCATCAAATATGCCCAAAATTATTGAAATCCTTAATGAAGCTACTACCACCATCCATCCATTTGCCATGCTATGTACCTGTGTGTTGCTCTTAAGTTATGTGACAGGTATTTCAAATACCAGCAGAATCTCCCATGGCAGAAATATCTCAGAGTGCTTCCATTCTAGACAGACTAACAGCCTGACAATCTACTTTCAAGAATTAGTGAACAAAACCCCCCATGATCACAAAAGAACTCCAGAATTATAAATTCAACCGGGTCTTCCAAGCCAATACAATGAGATCCTTGTCATGGCAGCAAGATAAATATCTCTTTTATTAAACAGTGAAGTAAGAAAATTATCTAAACATTAATGTAAAGCACTGTGTCTTTAGAGACATATTTAAAATCAAAGGGTTACCTTTCGTTTTTGCTTGCATGATATTGTTCTGTTATAATGGAATGAAATTCACTCGAGTGAAATTTCTTAATCTGGCTCTTCAGTCCAAGACCCCTGACTCTTGGCAATAGGCAAGCCAGTGGAGGTGAGATATGACCACTCCTATGATGTTGACTGCATACATTTTCAGTTTTATAGTCCTGGGCCCTCACATGAATGAAAAAGAGTTTACCACTAGACATCTTCTTTAGTTAAGGCAGTCACAGCAACAATGTCATAAAGGTTGCACAAGATGGCATATTTTCAGAAGATTCACATATGTCCACAAGAACAGAGATTGCCAGGTGAAGGTTTAGGATGCTAATGCTTCACAGAATAGAGAACTGCCTCTGTCCTGTTTTATGCATTCCAAGATCTGCAGCAAACATTTCTGTGCAGCTGGGTTCTTGCAGTAAATGCTTTCAGTGATGAGGAGCACTAGGGGGGGAACTGTTAGTGAGAAGACTTATTATAGGCTGTGAGAACTCAATCTTGCTGGGCTACTGTATAAAATATGCCTCAGAATTGCCCAATGAAGCACCTACTGAAGAAGATCTTATCCACTGGCTTCCATGTTCCCCATATGCACTTCCAATGGAATAAAGAACTTTCCAATTATACTTGTGGGCAGCTAGTTGTCATGGCAGTACTTGGAATGAAATGTTAGTTGGTGAGGTGACAGAGATATACTGACACACCCAACATATGGTGGCAACAGTCCAGTATTGTCTTTTAGCATTAGTTAGAGATAGGAAAGGAACAGCATAGGTCAAACAATTAAGGAAGAATGGAATATTTTAAATTCATCCATTTTTTTCCAAAGTGGGAATTAGGTGGCTAAGTAAGGCATGGGTCAAACATCAGAGATTTGAAGGTAAGAGCAAGGAGTCAGCTTAACCCTGCAAGCACTAATCCAGGAGTATGGTCTGTGTTTATTTCTGCACCATCAGGCAGTGTGGAAAAGAATTGGAAAAGGCTAAATTATAATGTCTTCTTATTTCTTGTGTTTCCCTAAAATAAAAAAGTCCAGGGCATCTCACTTGAAAACTTTAAAATTTAGAAATGATAGTGTATGTCAAAAGTATTACTACAATTGGATAGTGGAATGCTGAAAATCCAGTTAGGTTAATATTTTATCTTCCTTATGATCCATTCAAGTTCATTCTAATTTTTAGTATTTGCTGCTTTGTTTTATATTGAAGTTTATATATGTTTCACTTTTTAATCCTTGTTAAGTTTTGTTTTGTTTAAGTGTTTCTCAGTACATGAAATCCAGGATAGATAAATCAACAGTGACAGTAACTGGACTAATGGTTCCTTGGGGGTATAGCAGGTGAGGTGTGGGGAGGAGAGGTGGTGTGGGAGGGGTAGGGAGCTAGTAAGGTTGAGTACAAGAATGAATAAAATGGTCTAAAACATGTTCCTTTTAAATGTTCTTGGAGTTTGAGGAATACAAAAGAAGTTTGAAGGTGCAAGTTTGGGATTTTAGAGGGGGTGGGGTGAACTTTTACAATGAAATTCTTACAATACAATACTTTCTACCTTTCAAGAATCAATGAGAGCTTTGTTATGATGAAGAAAAAATATCCCCAGAGCAAGTTGCCTATATGTTTTTTTCTCACCAATGCAGTTTTCCACTTCTTAAAGTCCTTCATAATGAACTCCCATGTTTGTCCTGTGCCCTTTGAGGAAACTCTACTGACAATATACCTTTGGACGGCCAAAAAAATAGTCCCCATAACATTCTGACCGGCCTCTCTGCCTTGAATTTAACTGCCCAGTAGATCCCATCACAAACCACTGTTTTTATTGGACTTTTTTTGAAGGCACCTTAAAGATTAATAAAAATGTGTTTCTGAAAGAAGTTATATGCAGCAATCCATTTTCCAGAGAAAAATGTTTAAGCACATTTTGTTTCAAATAATTCTAAGCATATATGCCTGGAACCCTGGTAACAATACTTTCGTATTTACTCTCATAATTCTAATCACATTAATGTCTAAAAATAAACTCATCTGGAGTATTAGTGCTTCAAAAACATAGATTCTGTTTTACAAAGAAATAATTAAAAGGAAGAATGCAGTTTCCACATTTTCTGTTTCTTAAATGTCAAGGTCACCCTGATGGCATAGTGGGATAGAACTGGACTGCTAATTGGAAGGTCAGCAATTTGAATCCACCAGGGACTCTGCTGGAGGAAGGTGGCACTTTCTCTTCCTGTAAAGATTTAGAATTTTAGACACCCACAAGAGTAGGTTTACTCTGTCCTGGAAGATCACTATGAGTCAGAATGGACAGAGACAGAAAAAGTGTGATAATAAATATTTTTCCTATGACTTTCTGTATTTGTACTCAAAATTATTGAACAGATTTTTCAGTGTCCTTAACACTCAAAACCTTAGCCATACTCAATTGAAAAAAAAATTAATAGCCATACAAATACAATCTCTTTTGATTTTTATTGCATTTTATTCAACTTTAGAGCCATTCAAAAATGGTTGTTGGACGCCCCCATTCAAAAGGCTAAAAAATCAATTTAAAGAGTATATAATCTTGAGTAGAAAGTCTTGTCTTAATTAACATCTTATTCTTTATATGACTCCAGTAGCTTTGTTGTCTCTTCTGTTAGGCTATTCTGAATTGTTCTCCTTGGTTGAGAACAAAAGTATCTGTGCTGTGTGCAGTGGTCCTAACTAAGAGACAAAGCAATATTTTGATGTTCAAAGGACTATTCCATATTTGATTTTATATAAGGTATCCATTGCCCTATCATCACAGAATCAACAACAGCAAAGCTTTGGGATGACATGGGAAATGCAAGGCTGCTTGCTGGTCCCCATTCTACTCTTGTCACAGACATTGAAGCAGGTGGACTTGGGTCATACAAAAACAGGCTTCCCGTGGTGTGCTTCCCTTACACATGTGTCAATGTGTACAGATTTCTTCCTGAAAGGAAACCATACACAATGTAAATTCAACATACGGTCAATGAGGGCTGGAAAAATCTTGTTGCACTACTCAGATTTTGGCTGGCACTCTGTTTCTTTGAATGAAGCTCACAGCAGGAGTGAATCCACAATCACAAGGCAAGTTTTGATATTTCATTCTTTCTTTTTATACAATGGATGAAGAATGAGCATTAATTAAGGGAAAGGTACCCAAAAAATGCTCTAAGGAAAAGAAATGGAAAAACGAGAATGTGTGAATATCTATAACAGAGGAGAGAAAAATAAATAAATAAAAATGTAAAAAAAACAGAGGAGAGATCCAGAGTATCAAAGCTATTTTCCTCCTTTATTTTAATAACAATATAAAATAATTTTAACTAAAATAGGTTAACATTTAGGATCAAGAGTAATAGGAGCTTCGTGGTGCAGTGGGTGATGAATTGGGTGGCCAAGCACAAGGTAATAAATCTCTGTGGAAGAAAGATGAAGGTTTCTGTCCCCATAATGATTTACAGCCTTGGAAACCCACAGTGGCAGTCCGATAGGGTCACTATGAGTCAGAATAGACTGGATAGGATATAGTGTGGTTTGTTTTTTTGTAATGTGGTGTGTTAGGCCAGGTTGACTAGAGAAATTAGCCCAGGGACACTCTTACATGTGCAAGAAAGAAGTTTAAATGAAGAAGTAATTATATATCAAGAAAGCATCTCCACCCAATTCAACTCAAGGTCATAAACCCAATACAAGTCCATTATTAGTCTGATACTAGTCCATAAGTCCCTCTTCAGACTCATGCAGCCACATCCAGTGTTGCAGAATGCAGGAAGATCACAGTTCTGTGGGTGCAGTGTTGCATGGATCCAAGGTTTGTGTAACTACGACAGGGCTCTGGAAGCTTTCGGAGTGACCTATAAACAGGAAGGTAAAGGGAGAAAGAGAGTCCTTCATATGAGAAGGTCACACTCCCAAGGAGACAGCATCAGGCTGTGAGCTAATTGTCAGGTCTGACTCCACCCCTAACTAGGAGTGTCTAGTTGACATAAAATCATCTATCTACCACAGAGGCTAATAAGGATAGTGAAAAAATTTTAGGTTCATGATAGTCCAAAATTTAGTATAATACAAGTGACTTGAGAAATTTATTTAATGCTTAAAGTCTTAGTTACTTATAAAGTATGGATACTAGCTATAAATCATACACTTTACTAGATTGTTACAAAAAACCGAGATGCTAAAGGAAAGAATATTGAGAAATGTAAAGTCCCCATATTCGGGAATTGTATGATTCATTCAAAGTTTCAGGTAGCCATTAACTGTCTTCATATAGTGTGGAAAAGTGGGAAATACAAGTTATCAACTTCTCTTTAGTAAAAGTTTAACAGATTTTAACTTTACCAAATTATCATGGAAAAGAGAAATGCAGCTCTTCTCTCATCAATTAGACATAATAGAAAAGGATAATGGAATTGGAACTTTCTATGTATCTGGGACTTATTTAGATAGCTTCCCAGGAATAGGGTTGTGTGGGCAGTAATTCATGCTAATTATCTGGACCTGAGACTATTTCAAACATGAAGATATTTTCTTTTATGAGTTACCTAATTCTATTACTAGATAGCTCTCATCAGTTTAAAATTTTCAAAGACAACATCTGGAAAGTCTTCGAAAATGAATCACTTGTGAGGCTTAAATAATTTTCCAAGTTCTGTGAAAAATGTATGTTGACTTTCAGTTTCCAGTACACCAGTACAGCCTTAAAAATGATCATATCTTTCCAACCAGAAAAATGTTTTAAAAGAATCAAAAACTCATTGTAAACTCATCAGAGACTGAGTTCACACCAACTCTCCAAGAACTTGTGAGAAAAGTTACCTAGAGAATCACCACTTACTGGAAGCAGAAACCTCTACTTCTGCAAGGCCTGCCCTGAGTCAGAACACTCAAAGGGTAATTGGCTAATTGCTGGAGAATTAGCATAGGCTACTTTGAGAGATAAACTCTTCTGGAGGTCCAACTTAGGTAGGACTTCCAAACTTTTTTGAATTTCACCTTCAGGAAACCCACTAAAATGAAGTTTTGTGAAAAATTCTCACGCGCATCTGACAGTAGGAGGGAAAATGTAACCATTTTGAAATAGTACTCAGTTCTTCTTAATAACAGTCTACTCTCATGAGAACCTATCTCAGTAAACTCTAATCAACTTGGCTTCTATAAGCTTTGAACTTAACCTTATTAGAATAAAGGGTTACCCAACCCTTTCCAACCTCTTCTAGAGGGAAAGAAGGGTAGAAGGGAAATAATCAGCTGCAACCCTCTTAAATCTTTTTGTTTCAAGTAATTGGTGGGGTTGGGGGTAGATAGCCAAGAAGCACTTCTGAAAATCATAACCAACAAGCTCCCCAAAAGGCTAAGACTTAGTCATAGGATTATAGAACATACTGACCCACCCCACGCATTACTGCCATCTCAGCAGAGCTTCTCATGGGATTACAACAGAACGAAATTCATCTCATACCAAACTTTTAGTCTTTAAAACAATTATCCCTGCTAAAAGGAAAACAACACAGTGTAAAGAGATGGAGCAAACATTATAACCAGACTCAGACATAGAACAGATGTTTTAAATGATCATACCCACCTACCCAACTGCTGTCAAATTGACTCCAACTTATATCAACCCCACAAGAAGGGCAGAACTGCTCTTTATGGTTTTAGAGACTATAAAAATTTATAGCAACAGAAAACTTCACATTTCTTCCTCAGAAGCAGCTGAAGGGTTAGCAGCCTAATACTTAGACCTGCATTGACACCACGGCTTCCATTAGTACACCAATATTTTAAATAAATAAGATTAATATGCTAAGAACTCTAATGGAGAAAATGACAACATGTAAAAACAGATGGTTAATGTAAGCACGGAAATTGAAAAGCTAAGAAAGACTGATAAGAGAATTTCAGTTTGATAGCAGTGGGTAGGTGAGTATGATCATTTAAAACATCTGTTCTATGTCTGAGTCTGGGTATAATGCCTGCTCTGTCACTTTAGACTGTGTTGTCTTCCTTTTAGCAGGGCTAATAGTTTTAAAAAATGAAAGTTTGGTATGAAATGAATTTCCTTCTGTTGTAATCCCATGAAAAGCTCTGTTGATATGGTAGTTATGTTTGGGGTTAGGCAATATGTTCTATAAGAGAAATACTAGAAAATCCGAACACAGCAAAGAATTTGGAAGACAGCTAACTGTCCAACTGAATGGAAGAGATCCTTATTTGTGCCCGCACCAACTGAGTGCGAAAATTATTGAATGATATCACATGATCACATGCAAGTAAAATTTTCTAACTATAATTCAACAATGCCAGACATTAAAGCAGGATGAAGAAAAGGACGTGACACAAAAGATATCTTGCTAACACCACATGATTCTTGGCTGAAAGAAGAGAAAACCAGAGCGACATTCACTTCTGTTTACAAAGGCATTCAACATGTGGATCATAACAGAACGATGGTTTGTATAGAGAAGAATGGAAATTCCAGAACATGTCATTGTGTTCATGGGGAACACAATGTGCTCATTATTCATAAACCCAGTAGCAGTTGATAGAACAGAACAAGGGAGTACTGAAAGATTTAAATTCAGGAGAGGTGTGTGTCAGGGTTGTATTCTTTGACCATACACCTTCTGTATGCTGAATACAATAATCTGAGAAATAGGACTATATCAAGAAGAATGCTGCGTTAGGACTGGAGGAATCGTGATTATAAACCTGTGATATACAAATGATGCAACATGGCTTGGAGAAAGGCATGGCTTGCAGCACTTTACTGGTGAAGATCAAAGGTTAGAGCCTTTGGTACAGGTGGCATCTCAAATCAAAGAAAACAAAAAACATCATGATAAACTGAGAAAAAAAATGAAGTTGTCAAGTTGGATTTCATTTTACTTGGATTCACAATCAACTCTCCTGAATGTAGTCAAGAAATGAAAGATAATGGGAAAATCTACTACACAAAAATTCTTTAAAGTGTCAACAAGCCAGAACATCACTTCGCGCACTTAAGTTCACCTGATCCAAGCCATGGTGTTTTCAGTCACCTCACAGGCAAGAAAGGAGGACAGGAAGAGCATTGGTGTATTTCAGGTATGGCAAGGAATATTGAAAGTACCACAGACTGGCAAAAGAACAAACAAATATATATTGGTAGAAGTACAGGCAGAAGACTCCTTAGAAGGGAGGATGCTAAGACTTTATCTTGTAGGCATTGGATATGCTATCCAGAGAAAGGAATCCTGGGGGAAAGACATATTCTTGGTAATGTAGAAGGTCAAACAGAAAAAGGTCAAAGAAGGGTATTTACACAGTGGCTGAAACCAAGAGGTCAAATATAGCAATGATCATCAGGATGGCACATTTCATTCTATTGTGCATGGAGTCTATGAGATGGAACTAACTCCAGGGCATCTAATGGCAGCACACTGAAGTGCAATGCTATCTGTGTAGGAAAATTAATGTACAACTACGAAGAAGACTGGGCTCAATTTTACACAACAACCAGTAATGCTAAAGATTGGAGATTTTCACCAATGTCTGCGGACTGAAATTGATCAAATATGCAGTGTAGATGTGTTGATAGCTACTGGTGATAGAAAAAAGAAGGATCAGTTAACTGGAAAATATAACTATGATAATAGATATTGCATTGTTTACATGATAGAGTTTTGCAAGCCCTAGGTGTTGTCAGAAGAGACCAGTTCCTGAAGAAAGATATTATGTTTGTCCAAGTAAAGAGGCAGCAAAAATTAGGAAAGCCTTCAAGAAAATGGATTGGCACCGTGGCTACACTGGGCTCAAACGTAGGAACGATTGCGGGGGGAGCTGTAGGATCAGGCAGTGTTTTATTCTGTTGTGCATACGGTCACTGTGGGTCAGAACTGACTCAAAGGCTTCTAACAACAGCAACAAGACCTGTTTACTGAAAGTACATGTTTTCAACAACCATACATGTAGACCTCACCAGAAGTACTACATAGGATTGAAATTGACTACCTCCCTAGTAAGACATGATGGGGAAGCTCAGTATTACCAGTCAGTAAAAGATCAACTGTTCTTAAGCAAATTCAAATTGAAACTGAAGAAAAGTAAAATAAGACTATAAGAGACAAACTACAATTTTAAGTATATCCCACCTGAATTTAGAGACAATCTAAAGCTGTTACATTTTCAACAGCTGGTTCACATATTTGTATGCTTCTACTAGCTATGTTTCGCCTAATATTTTGGTAATTGTTACTGTTCCCCAGCATGCTTGATAGTTTTGTTTTAAGTGAATCATGAACACACTATTTTTTAAAGTGCTGAGGAAGTTATTGATAATATTGTCTTCCTGAAAAATATTTATCCTTATCAGTTAGGAAAAAGAGCAAACTACTATATAATCAAATATTGATACAGTTTGAGGCTAGATTTCAGGTTTAGTGAGAGCAACATTATTTTCAGTTTGCACTTATTCCTGATGATTTAAAATATCACCACAGTCTCTCGTACTTGGCCATCTCTAAATTCCAAAAACACATTGGAATTTTTTACTATGTTATAAAACTGCTTAGAATCTTCTTGGTTTCTCTTTTAAGTCTTTCAGTTTCAAATTTGACAAACGTGTTGTGGCAGTTACATAATCTGGTTTCAGTTTAGGATTTGAGAGGCTTAAGAGTGAAGGGAATGTGTTAGTCCATGTAGACTAGAGAAACAAATTCATAAACACACATGGATATAAGGGAAAGGTTCATATTCAAGAGAAATGGCTCATTGAGTAAGCATCCCAACCCACGCCAGTCCAAGGTCATAAGACCAATATGGTCATAAGATCATATGTCTGAAACCAGTCTATAAAGTCTCCCTCCAACTCACAAAGCATGTGCAATGAGTGGGTGCAGAGTTTTGTGTGTTCAGCGGCAGTAGAAGCATCCCGGCTCTGACAGAGGTCCCCTAGGGCTCCTCATTTCCAAGACTTAGGGTCCATCAGTAGTATCCATTGGTGGTAGAAGCATCTCAGCACAGTGAAGCATCTCAGAAGAATTTCAGCTGTAGTTCCACCACCTTCAGCGGTCTGGTTCCATCAGGGTACGGTCGTTAGGCTTCTCCTCTGACTCCTCCAGTTCCTCAGACACTGCCATGTTGTCTTGTCAGTTGCACATCTCCCAACAAGTGGGGGGGATGGTCTCTCATCTCCACCAGAGAAATATCATGAGACTTCCCAGAATTCTCAGAGATCTCATTGGCTATCTCCAGATTGACAGGCTAGACTCCACCCCTACATTCCCAATCATGAAATTGACACATGAGTACATGACTGCCACAGGGGTGGAGTCAAGTCTGTCAATCTAGTCATAGCCAATGAGACTTCGGTGTGGGCATGTCCTTCTCCTGAAAATTCTAGGAATTCCTGTGTTTTCTTCCTTGGAGGTTGAAGACCTTTCTCTCTCTGCTCACTCCCTGAGAAATGCTTTACTGACAAGACACATGGCACTTTGCCCTGGGACCTGGAGAAGCCATATGGACCTACCCTGTTGCAACCAGACCTCTGGAGCCAGAGAAGCCCATAGAGACCCCTGCCAGCACTGAGATGCTTACAAACCACTGGATCCAGAGCACTTCCAATCCACTGACCTATGATCTTCCTGCAATCAACATCATTACATGTTTTTCTTGAGTCTGAAGAGAACTTTATAGATTTGAATCAGGCATATGATCTAATATCAGACTTAAGGACTTGATCTGGACTGCATTGGAATGTTTTCCAAATATTCAATTGCTCTTATCTATAAACCATTTTTTTATGCCATGTCCATGGATTTGTTTCTCTAGTCCACCCAGACTAACCCATGTGTCAAGGACAAAAACATTGGTCTCAGTTTTCTCAAATATTTTTTCTCTGGAATTATGCTTTTGGGGATCCTGCTAGCTATTCAATTTTCTTACCCCTGTGAGCTGGCTCAAAATCCTGGCTGGAGGCTTTCTCCTAAGAATTCTGTGTTCCCCACTATGAAATACCAGATGCTTCAAAAGGAAAAATCAGCTAAGAAAGGGAAGTTGCTCTCAGTAAGTTTCCCTTCTCCCTAAGAACTTTGCATCTATTTCTTCTCTTGTCTTATGAAATCAGACTTTCTTAATACAGGTTTTATAATAGCTTTTAGTGGGGAAGTTTGTGTGATAGACACTAATCTACCAGTACAACGGGTAACTTTCTTAGACCAATCTTTTCTAAGTTTCCTTCTTGTGTTTCCTTTGTGTGCTACATTCTAACAAGTTGGCTTTGTTTTTGTAAATGATTGTAATAATAAAGTTCTCTGGCATTTCAGTAATCCTTGAAACTTTGTAAGAAAAAAGGTGCATTTTTGTGCTATTACTTATCACAGAGGAAGAAATTGGGACAAGGACGCCATTTATCTCTGTGCTTGTATCATGTATGTGATAAGGAAGAAGTGTATTCTTAAAACTGATTGAATTTGATCAATTTCATTTTGCTTTTCTTAAATAACAATAAAAAGATGTTAAATCATGTGTCAGACAACCTCTTACATTTACTTGCTTATGGACAAGGACAATTTTAGAGGATTTTGTTTTTCTGATTGCTAGAATTATCTTTTCCACATTATGTTGTATTCATGTTTTAAGTTTCACAAAGAGTGATGGTGGCATAGCAGGTTAACTGAGAGCTTGGTAGTTCAAAATCACAAGCAGCTCCATGGGAAAAACATGAAGTTTTCTACTCCTCTAAAAATTTATAGTCTAACTTTTCTCACACGTGACCATAAGTAGTTGAGGGGAGGTCACACCAAACTCAGGGTTGTATTTATGAGTCCAACAAAAAGAAGAAAGGAGGAGGGAGGATGGGGGTGGGGAGAAACTGAGATAATGACATGGGGGGAGCAGGGCACTAACTCACCCAGATGGAGAGTATTGGTTATGTCTCCACAGAATTGGAGTGTGCATACAGACCCCACCATGACACGCCAAGCCAAGAGGGCAACACAGCATATGGAGAAATCCATGAAAAACTGGATTACAGTGTTGGCCTCAACTAAAACCAGCCTGACCCCCATCCTGGAAGTGTGTGCCACAGAAAATGACAGTAGACCTTCTGGTGGGGGATAGGAACTGACCTACCATGTCCGGACGGATGTGGGAGCAAATGAAGGGGGAGGAAGGAAGTGGAGCACACCCTAGTCCACCAAGTCCTGAGGACAAGGGTCCCACTTGGTACAGTTAATGCTCAGAGAGGACCACATGGCCAGCCCCACTATGAGACTCAAAGTCCTGTACTGACCCATAGTCCTGCAGGGGGCAGCACATGATGTCAGATTTGTACCCAAGCTGACCCCAACTAATTGGGGCAAAGCACTGGAGGTGTGCAATAGAACAGCAAAGGAAGGAGTGCCAGGAAGTCCCGGGGGAGTAAAAAAAATGGACTTTGGGGCCAGGTTGTGGCATTCCATCACACCAGACTAGAAGACACCCCTAAGGGTCCATAGACCTTGAATTATTTATAGGTGTCTCTCTCTCTCTCGATTTTGTTTGTCATTTTTTGTTGCTGTTGTTGTTGCTGTCATTTTGTTTTTCTGTGTTGCTTTGTTATATGCTGTCTTGTTTTTGTGCATATTATTATGTCTGCAAGTCTATTTAGGTAAGATAGGCTGGATAAACTATGTGGAGAAGCAAACAATGGGATTGATGGTTCTGGAGGGACATGGAAGAAGGGAAGATGGGGAAGAGGAAGTGGTGTTGACCAACCCAGGAAAAAGGGAACAACAAGTGACTCAAAACCAGTGTCAGGGAAGGGGTGGGAGGCCTAATAGGGACTGATCAAGGACAATGTAATTGAGGGTAATTACTGAAACACAAATGAAGGCTGAGCATGATAGTGGGATAAGAAGAAAGTAAGAGGAAATAGAGAAAAGAACTAGAGGCAAAGGGCATTTATAGAGCCCCAAATACTGACATGTACATACATAAATATATTTGTATATGATGATGGGGAAATAGATCTATGTGCATATATTTATAGGTTTAGTATTAAGATAACAGATGGGCCTCCACGCAAATATTCCCTCAATACAAGAACACTTTATCCTATTAAACTGACGTTCCATGATGCCTACCTTCCTGACATGATCGCTGAAGACAAATGAGTGCATAAGCAAGTGTGGTGAAGAAGGCTGATATTGTCCAGCTATCAAAAGATATAGGTCATAAAGGCTTGAAGCGACCTTCTAATTGAGAAGCAACTAGGACCACATGAAAGAAGCACACCAGCCTGTGTGATTAGAAGTCGTTGAAGGGATCAGGTATCAGACATCAAAGAACAAAAAGCCATATCAATGTGAATGAGGGGAGTGCAGATTCGAAACCCAAGGCTCATCTGTAAGTAATTGGATATTCCTATGCAGAGGGGTCGCAGGGAGGAGATGAGCCAGTCAGGGTGCTGTGTAGCATTGATGAAACACAACATCCCTCTAGTTCTTAAATGCTTCATTCCTATCCCCACACCCTGTCCACACTATCATGATCCCAATTCTACCTTACAAATCTGGCTAGATCAGAGGATGTACACTGGTACCGACAAGAACTGGAAACACAAAGTATCCCGGACAAATGATCCCTTCAAAACCAGTGGTGAGAGTGCTGATTCCAGGAGGGTGGAGGGAAGGTGAAGTAGAAAGGAGGGACATGCAACCTCCTCCCTGGGGGGGGTGGGGGGGGAGAGGAGGGGGACAACAGAAAAGTAGGTCAGGGGAGACATTGGGCAGTATAAGCTATGATAAAATAATATTGATCTATAAGGGAGGGGAAAAATGAGGAATTGATACAAAAGACTCAAGTAGAAAGCAAATGTTTTGCGAACAATGATGACAACAAATGTACAAATACGTTTGACGTAATGGATGTATGCATGGATTGTGATAAGAGTTATACAAACCTCTAATAAAATGATTCTTAAAAAATATTTATAGTCCCAAAGCCAGAATCAGCTTGAAGGCAGAGTGAGTGTATATTTAGCTGATAACTTACATTTATGTAATAATCATATATTTTATTTATTTATTTTTGGCATCACTGCTCTCTGGTGGTGGGAGTAGGAGACCCAGCCCCTCTGCTGGAATTGAACCTCCGTCCCAGTGGGCCGCAGTCCCACGGACAACCACTACGCCACCGGGGCTCAGCCCAATCATACGTTTTACAATCATGTTTTTTAATTAATCATATATTTTGTTAGTTGATGCCATCTCATAGCAACCTTGTAGGGCAGACTAAAACTATCATTTCACCTCGCAAAATCATAAATCTCCATGGGTTTATAGCCTTGACAGTCTCAGATCTGTGGGGAAGCTGGTATGTGTGAATCACCATGCTTTCTGTTAGCAGTGGCTCAACACACACATGGCCTTTGCCCAGAATTTTGAAAAGAGAAGATTCAAAAGAAGTCAAAATTGTCCCCGCTAATGTGGTGAGCACACTCTAGCATGAAACATCATGAGAAAGATACACGTATACATGTACAGCGGCACCTCAAGGTTTAGCTCATAAAAAAGTAACTATCAAGCAAATAATATGATGAATAAGAGAACTGTGTGAGGAAAAATATGTAAACTATTAGTCTTAGAAGTAAAAGTTTTATGTATCTTTTATCAGTTTATGATGTACCATAACATAACTTTTATAAAATTACATGGTATAATAAACATATTCCTATATAACCTAACTGCAATGACATAATGAACTTTGGTATATTAATCTCTTCTAAATTGTTCTAAGTGGAGATATACAAATTCACTTTTGTTTTGTTCCTTTATGATATGATAACTGTTAAAATGACAATGAAAGAATTTAATTAAATATATATATGTGTGTGTGTGTGTGTGTGTATACTGTCTTAGTTACACATGAAGACAATGATGCCCATTTCAGGGCAACACTCAAATTTTAATTTAATGCAACTGTACTTAAGCAATGGCACTAAGTATGTAGAATTATTGAATAGGCATTGTGTTCATCTTGTCATATCAATTTATTGGTCCTTTTAACTTCTTTTTCAATTTCTGGAAAATCATTGCCTTTGAGTTTTTAAAGTGTCAGATGCATTATCATGTTTCCCCAAAAGACATCTAAAGAGGTCTGGCAGTTGGCTTATTTATGGACATACACAAAAATGTCTACTATATTGTTTTAAAGGTCATAAACTTTATTAATTAACAAAGGGAATAATCAAATAATATTTTATTTTATATGTATACAATATCGTCAAAATGGTTCAAAATAAAAGACAGACACATGTTATTTATTATTTCATCATTGTTCTGCACATATTAATGAGTTGGGGAGTTTAATCAGTAAGACATTTCTATCCACATTGCTCTTCTCAGGTGTTCTGTTTGTATAATGGGTGACATACAGAGCTGGTAACCACAAGGTTCACAGTTCCAAACCACCAGCTATTCCACAGGCAGAAGATGAGACTTTCTACTCTGGTGAAGATTTAAAGCAACGGTTCTCAACCTGTGGGTCATGACCCCTTTAGGGGCCCAACAACCCTTCCACAAGGGTTACCCAATTTATAACAGTAGCAAAATTACAGTCATGAAGTAGCAACAAAAATAATTTTATGGTTGGGAGGTCACCACAGATTAAAGCCCTAGGGAATCAATCCCCTCTGACCATGGACTAGGGAGATACCGAATCTCCTGTTCACAGCCTGAAGACCTTGTTTGGAGCTGCGATGGAGATATATTAGCTGACTGGAGGCCTCACACACCCAGACACTCCGCTGTTCTCTTTGTGACACACTCCTGTTATCAAGCTACTTGCTATGCAGGTCACAGCCAGAGCTGGAGCTGGTGGAGCTATGTGGAGACCCACACCAGTGCTGAGATGCTTCCACTGTCACTGGATCCATAAGGCTTTCCTCCCATTGGCCTGTGATCTTCCTGCATTCTGTGTCACTGCATGAGTCGCATGAGTCAGAAGATGAAATTACAATCTGGTATCAGACCTCTGGGCTAAGATCAGACTTAGAACTTGATCTGGACTGGGCTGGGATGTTTTCTTAATTTACATTTACTCTCCTATATAAAGCTCTTTCTTAGACACATGTAAGTGTCTATGAATTGACTTCTCTAGTTCACTCAGACTAGCACAATAGTCTTACTAATATGCAGAGTGTATTGGAAGGTGGATTGTTGTAGATGCACTTAGATTAATGTGTAGCACTCTATCATTTTATCACCATTTAAATTTGCTCCAGTTTTTATTGTTTTCTGCTCTCTTTTCCATATGGGGTTTTTATCTGTTTTACTTTGCTATCTTAGTTAATTTTGTTTTTGTTGTTGTTGCTTTTTAATATTTCCAGGGATGGTAAATATATCTATGGAGGCCATAGTTTGATTAATGATTCCTTGCAGCCATGTCAGGTGGGTTGGGGGGAGTGGGGAAATAATAATGATGAGTACAATATTGAATAAAAGGTTCTGAAACTGACTGTGGTGATGATTTTACAACTCTTCATGATGTGATTGAACTATTGAATTGTCTGGTATGTAAGTTATCTGCCAATTAAACTCCTGGAAGAGGGGGGAATGGAATAGGAAGAATGATTAAACACACTAAAAGCAGTTTTCAAAACAATACAATTTTATCCTCCAAAATCTACCAGAAGGATGTATACATTTTGACTCTAGACTTACAGGCTGATGATGAAAGAGAGGGAATATGGGAAATTGTTAAATGAAAACAGAAAAGATTTTACTGGATAAGCAAGAAAAGAACATGACTGAGCAAGTTTTCAAATTTCAGTCTATCAGGAAGATTACATAGGACAGACAACATTTCATGGAAAAGCAAAATGAAATATGTTCATCTTCTAGTAATGAGTAAAAGCAATTCTGATTCATTTGTAAACTTGCCCCGATGTTAGATTTTGGTGTGTGCTGTCATTTGCTGATAAAGTCTAGTTAAAATTAATGTAAAATTTATCTTTTGCTTTAGAAATATGACATTTCATTCTACCACAATTTCATATCTACTAAAAACATTCACCCAGTGTCATTTTATAGTCATTATAATTAAAGTAAATTATTTGTTTCAGAGAAGAAAAAAATTGCAGTATTATAATAACACTATTCAAAGCCCCCATATCACTAACTATGCACAATAGGAAAGTTAAATACTGCGTATTAGAAAATTTATACTATAACTGCAAAAATATAAATAGCTCAGTGTGCACTCTCTTTTGTTGATCTAGCAGCTTTTTGCTATTAAAATACTGAGAATAATAGTGCTTGCAGTCTGCCAATGGAATAAGCATGCCTTCCTCATGAAAGTCACAAGTGTGAGATAAATTTTACATCTTGGGTAGGAAATTGAATAGAAGAAGTAAAATAAAGTTGGAATTCAAATTTCTCCCCTGACACTTATAAGAACTGCATGACAGTGATTTCCATAATGACAGAATTTTCTTAGACTATTATATTGGAATTGTTAAGGACATGTTTATTTCAAATCAATATTATTTAAGAGATTTTTAAAAACTCATGCCTTTTGAAAATAATAGGGAAACCATGCTTGTGAAAGATCTAAGAAACAAAGAAGAGAACAGAGGGAAATAAAATTTTTTTTTTATTTTTTTTTTTTAGGCATCACTGCCCTCAGGTGGTGGGAGTAGGAGGCCCAGCCTTTGCTCCTGGGAGCCGGAATTGAACCTCCAACCCAGTGGGTCGCAGTCCCGCGCACAACCACTACGCCACCGGGGCTCAGCCAGGAAATAAAATTTTTAAAAGGTAGTTTTATTTCAGGATTCTAATGATTTTAAGTTAACTTGGTAATAAAATAACTTTACCTTTATAATTTTTGTAATTATTGTTAAATAATCATTTTGTGGGATATCACAAAACTCTAAACAAAGTGCTGTGCACACAACTTTTGGTTGGAGAAGAAAAAATTAAGTAAATTAATAGATGCTCCTATTGGGTGTAAGATTGGGTTGAATTATGTCTCCTCAAGGATACCTAGTGAAATCCTATCTCCACTCTCGTTCAGTGATTTACTAGATTTGACTATTCTAGCCACAGTATTTGTCACTCTCATAAAATAACCTAGTGAAAGCATCAGATTTGAATGAATTGTCTCTTTCTTGATTACTCTGGATAAGAGAAAGTGGACAAAATACTGATAGAATGATGTGATTCAGTTGTGAGTGAGCAGGGCTCGTTATGATTGCAAAATTGTGGAACAACAATTTGGGGATTGGTCTAATTAGGCATCCTTCTGAGTATAAGATGAGCCATCTTAGAAGCAGGAACAGGAAGTTTTTACTACCATCAGGCAAAAGAGGCCGGAGTGGAGCACATCCCGTGCATCTGAGATCTCTGTGTGATGAAGCTCCTTGAAGCAGGAGAGAGGCGAGTTGTGACAACACAGGAGTGACAGAAGAAGCAAGATCTGGAGCACAAGATAGAGAGAACTATGGGCTTCCTGACCAGAATGCCAAAAGACCGAGTACCTTCTGACAGGAGACACCCTAGTAGGGCAAGATGCCTTCAGGCGCTTAACTAAGAGGTATATTTGTGAACCAATATAGCCTAGAGACAAGAGCCTTCCAACTGAGGCTTGTGTCCAAATGGAGTGGCCTTTGACATGTGTCAGCCAAGCTAGAGGAGCTTTGTAACACTGTCTGAGCTTGGCAGGAGCCAAAGGGACACATTGCCTGCAAGACCAAGGACCAGAGAGAAGAGACCTACTTGTGAGCGTGTCTGAGAAGATGTCCTGTCCAGAAAATTGTGTCCTAAGCATCATTAATCCTACAATTTTAACTTCTCTAATAAACTCTACAACCTTGAGTATTGCCTGAGTTCTGTATAATCATTACAATGTATGACAAAACCCAGTGGAGATGTAGAGAACACCATGGGAGTGATGGTTGGAGTCAGAATGGGTTAAGAAAGTTGGAGAGTAGAAGCATATTTGACATCTGTCTCATAGGAATTGTTGATTCTCTTTCTCCTTTGTAAAATCAGAGGAGGTCAAACATGGCCCCTTGCCCATTATTACACCTGCCCAACAGTAAATGTGACTTTGTTTGGCAAAACAGGGTTTTCTTTGAAGATGTTATCAAATTCATGAAGTCATACTAGAAAAGGTAGCTCTTAATTCTTTTTTTCCTCTTCTTTTTAATAAAACATTTAGTAAGGGCTCTTACAGCTGTTTGAAAAATCCATACATCAATTGTATCATGATGTTGCCATCATCATTTAAAAAATATTTTCTTTCTATTTGAGCTCTTGGTATCAGATCCTCTTTTTTCCCCTCTCTCCCCTCCTCTTGAACCCTTGATAAATTACAGTGTTTTTTTTAAAAAATCATTTTAATGGGGGCTCACACAACTCTTAGCACAATTCATCCATACATCAATTATATGCAAAGCACATTTGTACCTTGGATGCCATCATTTCTTCTTGGTTGCTACTTACAAAAGAGCAAAGATTCAGACAGAAGAGCACACAAAACAGAAAGATGGGATGTGAGCATCTATCAAAAAGCCAACAAACAACAAACTAATGTCAAGAAGCACTGATTGGGGCTAACCAGGCTCTTGTCTAAAGAGGAAATATTAGTGTGTCCTTTGGACAGCCAAAGAACAGAGCTTGAGAAAGCTTTTCTGTATTTCTCTGTGACAGAACACTCTTCACATTTATAATTATGTAATTTGTCCTCTCTCTTCAATTGAATGTGGACTCTATATGATTAGAGTCTATCTTACATACAAATAAGTAAACAAATTAGTTAGCCCACAATAGATTTTAAAGGGAAATTCATATATAAATATTTAGATTGAGGAGCTGTGACACTGTCATACTTACCAAATAAATAATGAACAAAAATTACTATGCAGTGAATTACCTATATGGCTCTTCTAGCCATAGTCTCTGTAATTCCCCCCATCAACCTTTCCTTGATATACCTAGGTGGGAGATGAGGGAAGTTACTGGTATGATTCAATTGTGTTTCTTAAACAGAATTCATTGTGTTTTATATCCTGTTGTGTATAAAATGTCATTTCAGAGGCAGAGTACTCCTACCAATCACAAGAATTGAGTGGGGTGCATTCTCTGAAGCTTGACATCTCTGGACAGTGAGTCTCTTGATCTGGGAAAGTAGCTTCAGCTTTAGGGGAGCAGCTGCCACAGAGCCAGAGACTGGAACAGAGTTCCACAGAGCCATAAAATGGTTGCTTTGGGGCAGGAGGCTGACCTGTGGATTGGGGTGTCTTTGGGTACTTAATCTGGGGAGGGGGGTTTGTCGACCCATTAAGTCCTTCCAATGTAAGGTTTTCAGTGTAGTTTACAGCATGCTCTTTGAGCATTTATTAGCAGCCCTAAAGGAACATTGTCATTTATCCTAACTGAACAACGCTCTTCCAATCATTTCCATCTGAGTTATAACCTGTTAACTTCCATAATAAACCCCATAATCACAGGTCTGATCTCTGAGTTCGGTGTGGTCATAGCCATGAGTTATAGAACACAGCATCAAAGTAGAGAGTGTTGCATGAGCCAGAACAAAAAGTAATCAATGTAATAGGATCTTGAAGCCCACAACTTCATCCTGGCATAATTATAGAACAACTAGTTTTCTTATTCACATAGAGATGGATTATCACTAGCAACAAGCTTATTTTTCAGGGAATGCATATTTTAAATTAATAATTAATTCATAATTTTTAAGCAAACATGGGGCTCCATAATTTAAAGTTAATTTGAAATTCTGCTACACATAAATTTGATTCTCACGTACATGGAGTAAGTTAAAAAGTCACTTAACAGGTGATAGAGCTTGAACTTGCGTGTCAATATTTTGTCACAGCTGGAAGTCCTGATTTTGATCTTTTCAGCTTTCTGACTAAAATCTATATGGACCAAGACAATTTCTTACCATGCCCCTCTCAGTGCACCTTTGATTTTCTCTGCTCATCCATGTTTCTAAGAGTAAACCTTAGAAAAATATTTAAAGCTTCCTTGAAGATTGAAAAACAAAGGGTAGGAAAACATTTAATGAATATTGGAAATGTTGGGAAAGAATATGAAGAGCAAGTCACGCAAAAGTCATGTCAGTGAAAACCCAAAGCTTGTGCAAACATCGTGGCATGCATAAATATCATTTTTCAAGAAAGATTTGAGATTCATCAGTCACAATTGTCACAAACTTACTGTGGATAAAGAAATAGGATGAAGAAGTTTTGAGAAACAGAATTGGATTTATTGTATTCTCCCTTCAAATTCCTATATGAATCATCTTTAAAGGAAGCACTGGTTTAATGAAGTTTAGAAAATATTGCTCTTTTTAATAGTTAACACATAGGTTAAATGAAAATTCTATTTCAGATGAAAGGAAATCAGGAGATCAGAGAAACATCAGTTCACACCATGATATATTTTTTAAAGAGGGAAACTAAGAAAAGGTAAAAATTAAATTAGCTTAAAGGGAAACTAGGACAAAAAGTGCCTGCTTAAAATTCTTTTAAAGCTCAGAAACTGTCATTAAATTGGATGGACAATAAAACATAACTAAAAATACATGAACAGTGGAAGTCCAATGAGATAACTGTCTCTTGGGACAACTCAGTAATTGACATAATATGCTTCATAAAGTCCATGTTTTTTATTATACTTTTGTGATCATGTTTGAAGTTGTATTTACAACTTGGGAAAAACTGTTCAAGACACAGCTATTGGTCTCTATCCATCTGGATCAAAAGAGAAAGAAGGAAACCCAAGGTTCAGCATGTACTGGTCCACATGAGTAAGCATCTCCATGAGACATGGCTTCCTCTACTTTGAAAGACAACTACTCAGTGCTCAACTGCCATTGCCAAGTATTCTAATCAGAGTTAAACTAGATGGATGTCCACAGAAAGGAACAAGAACATGGAACAGGATCTCAAATTTTCAAAACACAAAAACTTAACCAGATCCATTGAGGCTGCAAATATCCCTAAGACAGCTACCCTGAGTTAATTTATAAACCTTGAACCAAAACTCTACTTGGAAATCACCTTTTAACTAGATAGTATGATAGCTCATAAAGTAAAGAATGTTAAGTTCTTCAATCTTTTAAAAATATACATCTATATATAAAAAAAACAAGGTCAATGGTTACTCTAATCATGAGTAACTACGGAGAAGGTTGATGAGAAGTCACACCAAGTTAATGGTAACGAAGCACCTGCAGAAATAATGAGAATGACCACCATGAATAAAGAAAGTAACCATTGTCCCTGAATAATATATGTAGAAGTGGTTGAAAGGGAACCTATTTTATGTGTATATTTTCACAAAAATACAATAAGATATTATTTTAAAAATTATTATGCAATGAAAAAATTACATTAATTTGCTTTAAAAATGTAAATATGACACCTGCACCTGTACATCAGTAATATTCATAGCTTTCCTCCTATCTACTTAATACAACTACACTGAAATATTTGGACTACTATAGTGCCAATACACAGAAAGAGATACAGTCCATGCCTGGCATGTTCCTGCATTGAATGCCTAGCTCATGACAGAAGGTATAACACAGAGGATGTATTTAAAACTTCTTTAATGGACTTATTATTGAACAATGGTCTGCTTTGATTTGGTAATGATCTTCATGTAACAGGACCATTTTTTCTATCATCACACATGCTAAAATTGAAAGCAAAATAGAAGTGTAACTTCTATGCTCATTAACAGGTTTGCATAGAATTGACTGATTTTAAGAATTAGAAAGGGTGAAATAAGCATCTGGCAGATGACTTCCCACTGGGCTGATCAGATGGCTAGACTGCTCTCTGCTCTTAGGACATAGCTAAACCCAAACTTCAGTTATTAATTGAACTACCAGTGCCTGGGTGATTTCTTTTAAAGTAGGGAATTTAGTCCTTCTCAACGCACGATCCCTGGTTCAGTAGCATTAGTGATCTTGGTAAAAATGTATCTTTGTTGACCAGTCCCAAACTTAAATATGGGTTTAAAAAATAATTCCCCTGTAAACTGAAATTTGAGAAACTCCTCCCTCCATGTGAAGTGATATCTGTTTAAACATTATTTTATGAACTTTTATTTCACACTTTATAGCAAAGAGCTTCACAATAAGCAGTGGTGCCATGGTAGTTCTAGGAGTCCTTAAAGCATCTGGATACCATGTGTTTCAAAGACCATGTTGAGTGATAAGAGCAACTGTGCTTCTTTAATTTTAGAAGTTTAAAGAAAAAGAGTTTAAAGTACTTGTGTGGTGGTGGTACTTTAGTTCAGGAGTTATCAGTTCTGTCTACTTAGAAGAAAATAAAACACAGCCTGATCCCATACTAATATCATTGTTGATGTTAAGCTTATACCCAGTTTTGCTGTGACTGTGTGAACACATCTCATTGAAAGCGTACTCTTTTCTCCCTGACTCTGTTTTATCAAGTATCATGTCCGTCTGCAGGAACTGGCCCCTCCTAATAAC
Organism: Nesogale talazaci; assembly: GCA_004026705.1. Classification (NCBI taxonomy): domain Eukaryota; kingdom Metazoa; phylum Chordata; class Mammalia; order Afrosoricida; family Tenrecidae; genus Nesogale; species Nesogale talazaci. Next base: position 68,022 of record PVJH01002461.1, on the reverse strand, counting down.
ATGTCTCAAATAAAGGACATAGAAAGTCTTTCTTACTTCAGCACTTCCAAAAACAGATTTCTATTAATATTCTACAGGAAAAGCTTAATTTTAAAGTATCAGTTCTTTACTGGTCTTCACAACTTTCACATGCATACTAAACCAAAATCAATTCATTGCCATCAAGTTGATGGCAATTCATTGCAGTCCTACAAAGCGAGGTAAAACTGCTTCCTGTGACTTCCTGTCTGTTTACGGGAGGACAAAATTTCATCTTTCCCTTGTAGATGCACCTGGTGGTTTCCGAATGTGGATCTTGGCGTGGCTGACAGTCATGTAACTACTGTGCTTTCAAGTATGTAACTTCATACATATTAGGGGTCTGAAAATATCATGGCTTGGATCAGGAACCCCTTCACTTTCAAAATGATCTCTTTGGTTTTTTTTTTTTAACACTTTATAGAGTTCATTAACAGCAGATTTCACAAATTCAATTGTTAGTCTGGGTAGACTAGACAGACAGGTAGAGGGAGACTCATGTATGTGTAAGACAGAACTTTATATCAAAGAGCAATTGTACATTAAGAAAACATCGTTGCCATCATTATATTTTCTTTAGTCATGTCATCTAATGATGTCTTGTGTTTTTTTGTACATATTATTTTCTCTGCAAGTCTATCTAGATAAGATAGGCTGGATGAACAGTCTGGAGGAGAAAACAATGGGGCTGGTGTTTCTTGGGGGAAATGGGGATGTGGAGTAACGGAGGTGTTGTCAACCAACCCAGGGTTAAAGGAACAACAAGTGACCCAAAATCAGTGACAAGGTGGGCATGAGAGAGCTGATAGGGATTGAGAGAAATTGCTGAAAATCAAATTAAGGCTGAGCATGATAGTGGGACAAGATGAAAGTAAAAGAAAATAGAGGAAGGAACTGGGGGGCAAATGGCATTTATAGAGACAAAATATAGGTACATAGGTAAATATATTTATATATGATTATGGGGAATTAGATCTACCTGCATATAATTATATAGTTAGTATTAAGAGAGCAGCTGGGCATTAGGCCTCCACTCAAGTACTTCCTCAGTGCAATAACATTTTTTTCTATTAAATTGGCATTCCATGATGCTCATCTTCCAGACACGATCACTGAAGACAAATGTGTGCATAAGCAAAAGTAGCAAAGAAAGATGATGATGCCCAGCTATAAAAGATATAGCATCTGGGGTCTTAAAGGCTTGAAGTTAAACAAGGGGCCATATAGCTCAGAAGCAACAAAACCCACATGGAAGAAGCACTCCAGTCTGCGTGACCATGAGGTGTCAAAGGGATCAGGTATCAGGGATCAAAGAACTAAAAATTATACCATTCTAAATGAGAGGAAGTACAGATTGGGGACCCAAACCCCATCTGTAGGTGAAGTGGCATCCCCTTACAGAAGGGTCACAGGGAGGAGGCAAGCCAAAGTACAGTGTAGCAACAAAGAAATATGTAACTTTCCTCTACATCTTAAATGCCTCCTCTGGCCCATTATAGAAATGATCCCAATTCTACCTTACAAATCTGGCTAGACCAGACATGTACACTGGTACAGATAGGAACCAGAATTGTGGGAAATCCAGGACTGATTATCCATTCAGGACCAGTGGTGAGAGTTGTCATACCAGGAGAGTGGAATAGAAAGGGGAAACCGATTACAAAGATCTAAGTATAACCTCCTCCCTGGGGGATGGACAACAGGGAAGTAGGTAAAGGGAGACTTCAGACAGTGTACAATATAACAAAATAACAATAATTTATAAATTATCAAGGGTTCATGAGGGAAGAGAGAGTGGGGAGGGAGGGGAAATATGAGGAACTAATTCCAAGGGCTTAAGTAGAAAGAAAATGTTTTAAGAATGATGATGGCAACAAATGTACAAATATGCTTTGCATACAGTAGATGCATGTATTGTGGGTGAATAGAGTTGTATGTGCCCCCAATCAAATGATTTTTTAAAAAAAGAAAACATCTTTGCCAGTTTATATCAAGCCTATGAGCCTGATATTAGCCCAAATGTCTGATACCAGTCTATAATTTTTTCTTTAGACTTATGCAGCTATGCAATAATGCTGAATGCAGGAAGAACATAGGCCAATGGGTGGAAAGTCTTGTGGATCCAGTAGCTGTGTAAACATCTCAGTGCTCATAGGGGTCTCTACGTGGCTCCTTCAGGCCCAGGGTGCTAGCATAGCTTCATGTGCTTTGTCAGCAGGACTATCTTGAAGGGAGTGATAGTGTGTATCTCCTGCAGTGAGCTATTTATCTCCACAGCATCTCCAGATGAGGTCATCAAGGTGCAACCTGATAGACTTCACTCTTAACAATCAAGCTGACAACAGATTATGTAACTATCATAGCACTACGTTCTTTCATTTCTTGATTACTGCCTTCATGTGGATCCAAGTGAAATGAAATTAGTTAAAACTCCAGTATTTTCTCATTGTGAATATTTTAAAGCATTATAGATTAAATATATGTATATATTTTTCTTCTTTTTCCTTCTATCTATATAGAAAGAAAAAGAAGAAAAGATGCTCCTTGGATATGTGGCTGACTATAGACTGGCACATACATACAAGAAATACAGGAAACACCAGGTAGAAAGAAAAAGAAGAAGAATGTATACATAATGTATACACATTTATAGAAGATGTATGCTTTTTATACAAAAATGCATACATAAGGTAAAAAAAAGAAGACAAATGCATAGGTCATATTTTCCAGATGTATGGAGTTCTTTTTCTTGATTTCTTTTTCCTCTCAGGCACTCAATCCTGTAAACCCCAACTGCCTCAGAAGACTCACATGGAACTTCATTTCCTCAATAAAAGAAATGTTCTTGGCACTGGTTAGATTTCTACTTCATGTCCTAAAAACTCTCTCAAAGAAGTTAGTAGAGGGCAAAAGCAGGGCTTGTCATGCCTGTTCCATGTTTCTCGTGGACCTCTAATCTTCACAGTCAGTTTTCAATGTCTTGATGTGATATTGTTGTTTCACAGGAGAAAGTAAAGATGATCCAATTTTGAGTCAATTCTTAATACTAAAAGATCTTTAAAGATAACTCATTGGGTAAGAATGAGTGACCTTTCACAATTCAGAATATCCATAGATGTGTGAGTTTACAAAATTTGGCTTCATACTATCCAATAGCCACCTCACTCTATTTCCTAGACCTCAACTACCAGACTTGATTCCGGGCCTGCACACCTTAGCTATGACGAATAAGTTCTGAAGTGGCAAAGTTCAACAAGTGTCATGAGTTCTACAGATTAGAAAGTTTCCCATTGCTAAGCAGAGACTTCTGTTTATAACCCTGGTCAAGTTTATTCTGGGGAGGCTGAAGCTTCACCATGGATAAATGAAAGAAGAAATAAAAAAACCAAACTCATTGCTAACTCATAGCAACACTTTGGGTCAGGGTGGAGTGGACCCTGTTAATTTCTGAGACTACAGCCTTTAAAAGGAGTAGAAAGCACCAGATTTCTCTTGCAGAACGCTGATGGTTTCAAATGATAGACCTTGCAGCCCAATGTCATCAAGTTCTTGGGTAGTATAACCCGAGGCTATGGGAGAATCGCTGGCCTTGGAGTGCATTTTAACTGTTAGGAAGCAATTGAACCATCAGGTGAGTATTCACATTTCTGCTCAATCCTCATTCCACCCAACAGATTGCTCTCCCGTGCAGTGAGTTCACAAAGTTGTCTAGAAGTAGTCCACATGACTGATCTACTGATTACATTTTTTGGCGACGTCACGGATAGCTAGGATCATTTCCTCCTTTCAGTATATCATATTCCTTCTCTCTTGTGCACAGTCACCCCTCTCCCAGCAAAGAACACAGATGCATAACATTTCATTTTGATTCTGCCCACTCATCCTCATCCCCCAAGGCAACAGGCTGAGAGAATTAGGGATTGATAGTATAAGAAAAACAAGGATCATTCTACTATGCAATATCTATACTTTCCACTTTTATATTGAGACCAACTCTGTACACTTTAAGTGAACAGAAATATTCTAATATGTTGACATTTAACTGAATCTTAAGAGCCTGAAATAAAGAATATCAGGAGTCATTGGTTTTGCTAAAGGACAAACATCTGAATACAAATCTTCAGTGTAGACAAGCTGTCAAAACAAGGCAAGCAGTGAACTCCATATGCAGGTACAATGCCAGTGTGAAGTCTGGAAATCTCAATGCTCTTATCTGGAATATGATTTGAAAGGTTTGGTGTGAGAATAATGATGCAAACATTTCAAACAGCCTGCAGTTTGCTTACATTTGTAAATATTACTACGGCTTTAAAAGGAAGAAGCTAAAAATATTTTTGCCTTGCTGCTCTGTCCTGTGTCACAGCCCTGCTATTTGTTTAAAACATATTTCTTCAGTGGAGTGGAGTGACATTAATCACGTAATACCAAACTGAAGTTACAGATTAGACCAGTGGTAGAAGAAATAGTCATTTGGTATGGACAAATTACAAAGTGGGTGAATAATAAAGTTTAACATTTTATGCAGACAGCATACAACTAATAAGAATTCTGTGTTAATGTGGTATGGACATACCAAACACTAAATTACCCCCATGGGAGTCTTAAGAAAATGATGGATTTCAACTTCCTTTATATAAACTATTCTTGCTTACTCACAGAAATCAAGATAGTGAAATATTTCAATATATTTGAATAGTGGCGTGTTGCATGGATGAAGAACCAACCTGTGATTGCTGCCTTGTTAACATTAAGTTCTCATTGGGTGGTCGGTCTGAGATCATGAACCTGAGCAGGAATTTTAAAAGAAATAGTTTAGGAGGAGGTGATATGCTATCACACAATCTGGCTACTTATAATTAGAGTTTTCAGTTGCTTTCTTTTGAAACTATGGGGAATTATGATATGTTGAACATATGGCATATGTATTTTCAATATAGGGAACTAACTTACCTTTTTAACTCAAAATGGTTTGCCAGAGGTACTGTTTAATCAAGTATCCCCAGAGCCCTTTAATATGTCTCCCAACCTACCCCTCCCTGCCAAACAACTTCCAAGATTTGATTGTCTGCTTACGCCATGCTTAGCTGTGATATTTTCTATTAGTCTAAATTGCACTAATCTTTGCCACATCCCAAAGGCTTCACATAGATAGGTTTACATAGTGTCAGTTTTCAAATGGAAAGGTCAGTGCATATCAAGGTTAAAGCCATTCATAGTCTGGAAATATCAGAGCTTATTATTGATTTGGAAAATCCCTGTGGAACTCCATCTTCTAGAATTATACCGTGGATCAACAGAATTATTGACCCTAGTAAACAAGAGGTTATCTCTCAAAGGATTGAAAACTAGTCAGATACTTACTGGAAGAGTATTCCATTTGAAAATCCCTAGCTGAAGAAATCCATTTATCAAATATTACTGAATAACAGAGAATAGAGTTGAGTATTAATGATAATCATACCTATAGAATTATCATGAAAGCGATACCTGAGGGCACTAAATGTTCATTTTATTGATTGCTAATATAATGCTTTATCCTTATTTTATCAGCTCACAGATAAGAGTTTTAAATTACAGTGATCATTTTTCCCCAGCAGCATTATACGCTCACTGTAGAAAAAAGGAGAAAAAATTAGAAGGTAGTTTTAATTGGGAAAATTTCTAAAACCAGAAATAATTCCTAAAAGTTGACATGTGATTGTTGTCGGACTCCCTCATGTTAGTTGGGAGGCATAACGACCCTTTCTATAGAACGGAGCACTGTCCAGCCCTGTACCACCCTCACAATTGCTGCTTTGAGCCCATTGGTGCAATCACTACGTCAATCCCTCACCTTGAAGGTCTGCATCTTTTTCGCTGACTCTCTGCTGCACCAACCATGACATACTGCTCTGTAAATCAGTCCCTCCTGACAACGTGCCCTATGCAAATGAGATGACATATAACTATCCCTGCCTGAAAATAATCAGTCTGGCTATATTTCTTCTAGATTTGTTGGGTCATCTGGCAATGCACTCAACATTTTTCACCAATATCACTATTAAAATTAATAAATTATTTTTTGATGTCCATTATTTGTTTTCCAATTTTCCTGTGCATATAATGCTATTAAACGATCATATTTTGTACAGGTGCATCTAAGTCTTCATACATTTTCAAACATTCATATATATTTATAAATGAATAGTATATATAATTATAATCTACAAATTTTAAGTGGTAACATCATTCCTGATTACAGGATTATTTCACTCTTTATTAACTCTTAGTCAGTTGTAGGGTGTTCGATTTGTCTTTCTTTTACTTGTTGCCAGAAAAATACTATGTCAAATTATCTTTCCTCAATTCTTTGTTTTCTAGTGACTCACTTAATACAGATCCTTGGAAGTGAATGTATGTAACAGGATATGCACATTTTGTTTATGATGCTCTATTTAGATTAAAAGGAAAAGTAGTGGTTAAAACACTTGACTGGTAACCAAAAAGTCTGCAGTTCAAACCCAACAGGTGCCCCATGAGAGAAAAATGAGCCTGTTTGCTTCTGTATAGATTTACAGCCTTAGAAGGCCAAGAGGGCAGCTTTATTCTTCCTGGTAGGGTCATTTTGCATAGGAATAACACAATGAGTTTGATTTTTGGTTCTATACATACTGTACTAGGCTTGACTCTCTTATAAGAAAATATTTTTCTTTTATATATAATATATGTGTGTATATATATGTGTGTGTATAGATATATATATATAGAGAGAGAGAGAAATTTAGCTCAAGGAAATAGCACATGCAGTTGTACAGTCTGGCATGTCCCAATCCAGTTATCAGAAGTCAAGCTTGAGGCTTACACTGACTTACATATTTATAGAAACTCATGGCACAAGTCCACCAAACCTTAAGTCAAATGGTGATGAGCCAAATGGAGAATCCAGAGAATGTACAAAAATAAAACTTTGCTAGAGTAACTGCCAAACCACTACAAATTCTAGTCTAGTCCAATTTATACATAACCTTATCTATTACTAACACTGAAATGCACAAGACATGATTCAGACTAAGATTTTTTTTCATAGCAAATACCATTTCTATTTTTTTAATTGTGGGTTCATCCAACTCTTGTCACAATCCATATTTGCATCTATTGTGTCAAGCACATTTGTACATCTGTTGCCCTCATCATTCTCAAAACATCCACTCTCTACTTAAACCCTTGGTATCAGCTCTTTATTGTTTCTCTCCCTCCCCAATCCCCCATCCCTTGTGAAGCTTGGTGATTTAGAAATCATTATTATTTTATCATATCTTTCACTGCCTAGCATCTCCCCTCACTCTCTTTTCTGTTGTCCATCCTCCAGGGAGGAGGTTATATGTAGCTCCTTGTAACTGGTTCCCCCTTTCTACCCATCCTTTGGGTATTGCCACTCTCCCCGCTGGTCTTAAAGGAATCATCTGACCTAGATTCTCTGTGTTTCCAGTTCTTACGTGTAGCAGTGTACATCTTCTGGTCCAGTCAGATTTGTAAGGCAGAATTGGGATCATGATAGTGGGGTGGGGAGCAGAGGAAGCATTTAAGAACTAAAGGAAAGTTGTGTTTCATCAGTGCTACACTGCACCTGACTAGCTAGTCTCTTCCCCACGACACCTCTGCAAAGGAAGGATCAGTTTCCTACAGATGAGCCTTGGGTCTCCAGTCTTCTCTCCCCCTCATTCACAATGATATGATCTTTTGTTTTTTGACACATGCTACCTGATCCCATCATCGTCCAGTGCTCACAGAGGCAGGTGTGCTTCTTCTATGTGGGTCTATTGCTTCTGGGTTAGATGGCCACTTGTTTACCTTCAAACCTTTAAGGCCCAAGACACTATATGTCTTGATAGCTGAGCATCATCAACCTTCTTCACCACATTCACTGATGCACACATTTGTCTTCAGCAATCATGTCGGAAAGGTGGGTATCATGGAATGTTGATTTAATAGAACATTCTTGTATTGAGAATATTCTTGTATTAAGCAAGTAACTTGAGTGAAGGCCAAATGTCCATCTCCTACCTTAATACTAAACCTATAAATATATGTACATAGATCTATTTCCCCATCATCATATACAAGTATATTTGCATATGCACATGCCATTATTTAGGCCTCTAAAGAGGTCTTTTGCCTCATAGTCTTTCCTCTATTTCCTTCTACCTTCCTTTTGTCCCACTATCATGCTCAACATTCTTTGGGGTTTCAGTAATTCCTCTCAGTTACATTGCCCTTGATCAATCCCTACCAGACCTCCCTCATCCTCCTTGCCACTGATTTTGAATCACTGTTTGTTCCCTTGTCCTTGTGTTGGTTCACACCACTTCCTCTCCCTTATCTCCCCTTCTCCCATATTTCCCTGGAACCATAGACTAAGATTTGTCTTTCCTCTCAGTTAAGCTTCTATGTCCATCACACTTGCCTAAAGTGATCTCTTAATTTTTAAAAATTATGTATTCTTCAAGTGAACTTTGTGAAGTCATCACTGCAAGTTAACATTAATGAGTTCCGTCTGGAAAATTTCTATAGACATAATGTATTATATCTGCAATTTCTAACTTATGATTTTATGAAATAGAGAGCAAAAGAGAGATCATGTCATGAATTTCTGTTAGATGATGGCTTCTTGAATTACATGGCATCTGTAAGAGATTATATTACTTTTGTTTCTGAAGTGCTACTTTATTAAAGGAGATTAAAATGCCGGGCCTAGCCCCTGTGGTGTAGTGATTGTGTGTGGGAGTGCGGCCCACTGGGTTGGTTGTTCATATCTAGCAGAAGCTCTCCAGGAGCAAGGCTGAGCCTCCTATTCCCACCAAAAAAAAAAAAAGGAGGTTAAAATGCTTTTTATATGTATCTGACAAGACTGGTTCTTTATTCTACCTCACACTTGCTAATGCTATGTAAACCCAACTAGATATTCTATATGAATCATAATCAAGTTAAAGTAAATAAAATAACGCATATCTTACAAAAGAGATATATGAGAAAAATTATTTTTTTAAAAAATAAACCACTTCAAACTAGAAGCAAAAGTTATGTCTATATTTAATCTGCGTTTCTAGGTGTAGGTGTGTATGTATGTGAAGCATATTGTTTCCAAACAGAATTCAAGTCACTGAAGTCTTGTAAAATAACAAGACCAGGATCTCAAAAGCCATTTGAAATATGTTGCTTTCTATGTGCTATTGAGTTGATTCTCACTCACTGTGACCCTATGCCAGAGTGGGATTGTCCAATAGAATGTCTTGGACTGAGTATGGGAGCAAAATGTCACATCTTTCTCCTGTGGAGTGGGAATGCTCTGGTGGGTTCAACCAGTTGACACTTCAGTTAGCAGCAAAGAGCTTAACCACTGTCTGTGTACATGTCTGTGTACTCCTTCACTCTTTCCCTCCAGCTTTTGAAATTTCACTTGGTCAAACATAATGACATCATTGATTTCCATTTTACAGCCCCACTCAGTTGACCAGCTCAGAGAAAAGTAGCAACTTCAATCATGTTACATATCGTTAGGAGGTCGTGCTATTGGTTTTGCTTCTTAGGACACTACATTTACCTCATTCACATAATAAATACAGGAGTTGAACAGCTATACAATATGAACATAATCATTATGGCCCATCTCCCCTATCCCCCACTGGAAGATATTTCTAAGATAAAGGCAGAAATTATGATGCCTGGGCCACCATAATTGACTCATCACAGATCTGATGAATAAAACTTTGAACTGTTAAGATGCAGAAAAAAAGCATCTAGTTCAGCCCTTTCATATCACTTTAAGTTCAATTTCTTGAGATTCCTTACAAGAATTACAGATACCAACATAGTAAGAGGTCAAATGGGAACTGGAAAGGTTGACCTTGAATCTTGAACTCTCGTGTCAGCTAGAGGATCTTCATTTGAATTGTACATGGAGTGCAAATTGAATTTCCTTGTGAGCCTTCAGAGAAGGAGACTAGAAATAAGAGTGGGAGTGGATAAGAGAGCAAGGAAATGACAGAAGAGCTACTGGAAGGAAAAGATCAAAGTACCTGGATTTATAGTTTCCCAGCAGTATCGCCAGAATGGTCCTTCGAGGCAAGGATAATAAGACTTCATCTTACAAATTTTGGAAATATTTTCAAGGGAGATCGGACCTTAAAGTACAGCATCATGCTTGGTAAAATGGAGGGGAAGCAGAGAAGAGTAAGGTCCTCCAGATGGATGGACAAAGTGGCTGCAATCATGGGTTCACCCATGAGGACCAGTGTGATCATGGTGCAGGAACACATGGTGCTTCATTCACTTGCACAGAGCCTTGCTGTGGCAGAACCTGCTCAACGGCACCTAACATCAAGAAGGAGCATGGTAGGGTGGCTGGGGGGGAAATAAAGAGCTCACCAGAGTGAGCACAAGAGAGAAGAAAATGATCTAAAACTGATTGTGGTGATGATTACACAACTCTTCTTAGTGAATGAATATTGGAATGTATGATATGTGAATTCTATGTCATTGAAACTACAAATAAGGCTGAGCCCCGGTGGCGTAGTGGTTGTGCGTGGGATTGCGGCCCACTGGGATGGAGGTTCAATTCCAGCAGTGGGGCTGGGCCTCCTACTCCCACCATCGGTGAGCAGTGATGCTCCCCCCCCAAAAAAAAAAACTACAAATAAAAGGAAAGGATATTGTGGCAGTCTCCTAATCTTATGTCAATTTGAGGATTAAGAGTGTAGGGGTGGAGCCTAGCCTGTCAATCTGGGGATCGCCAAAGAGAGCTCTGTGTGGGCACGGACTTCTGAGATTTCTGACAAATGTGGTACTTCCTTCTTGGAGGTGAGAGACACTATCTCGCTCACTCCCATGGAGACATTCAACTGACAAAGCTGGCACCCTATGAGACCTCCCTGAGGAAAAACCACATGAACCTACTCTGATTTGGCCAGACACCTGGACCTAAAGAAGCCACATGGAGACTCCTCCTGGAACTGAGATGCTTCTACCACCACTGACTTTGTACCCACTGGCCTGTGATCTTTCTGCATTCAGCATCATTGCATGGGGTTCATAAGTCTGGAGAGGACTTTATAGATTGCTCTCAAATATATGGGCTAATAATGAACTTATGAACTTGGACTAAAATGAGTTGATATGCTTTCTCGGTATTCCATTCTTTTTATATATAAACCTCTCCCTTATATGCATGTGCATAGTTATGAATTTGTTCCTCCGGTCTACCCAGACTTGCACAGATATCAATAAAGGAAAAGGAAGCGGAGAGATAAAATATGAAAGGAAGATGAATTCCGAGTTTAAAATCCATTTGAAGTCACTGCCATATGAAATCTTCTTGGATTTTGTCCTCAAGGATAAAATAGAAAGACACGTCAATTTTGAGTCTCACCTTTGTTTTATATAGGTTGCCACATCTTTAGATTTGAAATTGAATTTCAACTGACACCTGTAAAAGGTTTTGAAAAATCTCTGTACAGTATTCTTTTGGAGATTATCTTTTCTATACTCTCCCATTAGACCAATGGGCTTTCATGGAGTGCTCAATATAATATTAAAACCTACCTAAAAGCTCCAAAGAGCAATCATTTTGCTGTGAAAAGAGAATTTAGGAATTATGAGGTCTTTAAAAATTAGCAACATGGGGGCTTTTAGAAATCTTACAGATCACTTTATCACTAGAAACATATATCAAAGATATTGTCAAGGTACAGAACAGGAAAATTTCGTAGTGTAAGTTTTAATGGAAAAATAAAATAAGGGACTGAGTCCCAGTGGCGTAGTGGTTGAGTGCGGGACGTCGGCCCACTGGCTTGGTGGTTCAAATCCAGCAGCAACTCTCCAGGAGCAAGGCTGGGTAGCTCCCACGACCACCAGAGGGCACCCCTAAAAAAAACCAAAATAAAGAAAATAAAATAAAACCACCTAATGTTTTATTCCACTAATTCCAAACTGAGTAACACACAGCACAGCATCAATGAACAGAACTCTTCCACATCACAGTCAATGATTCCTTAAGTGACAATACTTCCAGGGGTTCTTACAGGGTCTCGTAATAAATTTCATTTATCTGTACCTACTTGCCCAAATATTGCAGCCGTTGTCCCTTCGTATTGACATAATAGAATACTAGAACCAAAACAGCAAAAATAAACAAACAAAAATATTTTTTTTGTTTTACCACATTTTGTTCTTTATTTTTCAATAAAGATTCGCAAAGTAGAATTTTAGTCATGTTGGATTTTGTCTTGGCATATCCTGCATATTTTGCTGGTACAGATGGAGCTGCTACTTGTGTTTGGGAATAATGACTTTGCTCCTTCTGTCAGTTTGAGCGAAAGTTCTCAACACAGCATTAGACACTTTGTCATTTAAATGAGTCACTTGTCTCTGAGTCATGCACTCATCGAATGAGCCACTCCTCTTGCTTCCACTGACTTCTGCTGCCTCTCTCTTCCCACTCCACATTACCATGTCACTAGAGGGTGTCTCAAGCTACTGTTGGCTGAATTGAAATCAGAGATTCAGACTCACTTTCGGGCTGAGCCCAGATGGCGGAAGTGGTTGAGTGCGGGACTGCAGCCCGCCAACTTGGTAGTTCAAATCCAGCAGTGGCTCTCAGGGTAACGCCCACGATCACCAGAGGCAGTGCTGCCCCAAGAAACAGCCAAACAAAACAAAACAAAAAAACAGACTTCATTTTCTCTGGCTGTGAGTAGAGGGCCTCCCAAACTCGACATTTCACATAAGACTATCGCTGGTACTACCAGGAGGATAGAAGGACATCCTATTTGCTTTGGCTACTATTTCCACATTAGGTCTAGAGAATACCACCATATTTAGCCCACGTGAAAAATTATTCACAGAAAATGTGTGAATGACTTTGCCACAAGCTATAGCGTTGGGTAGTGGCAATGGGAGAGGTCATTGCATGCTTTAGACTTTATTACAGAGTTATTACTCTTATAGATTCCTGTGGTGAGTTGTGTATGGATAGGTCCTATATAAAGTTACAGGTAACATATGAATTACAACAGAGTTTCTTTTTGATGAATGTCATAAATGGATACTGAAGTCAATTAAGTACTTTTCCTTTACTTTAAAAGATTATGTAAGGCTTATTTTAAGTATCTTTATAAGTAAATTTTTTGTTCTTAGGAGTTGGAAAATTACAGATAAATTTACAGATATTATGACCTCAGTAAACTACATGCTAAAACATTGTGTGTAGTATATTAATAACATTAATATGCACACACAAAAAGTGTGTGTAAATTCAGTTTGTCATCACTAGAATATAAATATTATCCACAAAGAAAGAACCAGACCAAGTTTCCTGTTTTTGCACTTCTACAGCTTTCTAAGTAGCTTGGACCTCTCGTGAATCTGCAACCTCACAACCGATCGCCAAACATGCCTCTGGTGTTTGGTGAATTTCACCCATGAATAATTAAGTAGCACCAGAACTGGCAAAAGTCTTCTGACAGGAGCCCTGGAGGGATAGTGGATTAATAGTTGGGCTGCTATCTTCATGGATGACATTTTAAAACCATGGTGGCTGGGTGGGAAACACAGGAGGCTTTCTTCTTCATCTTGGAAATCGACAGGACAGTTCGACCCTGTCCTATAAGGTCAGTACCAGTCGAACCAACTCGATGGCAATTTAGTTGTTGATTTTATCTTTTCCCACTAAGTGTTGGCACAGCAAACAGGGGTTGCTTGGACAAATGGATGGAGAGATCAGTGGATGGATAAGAAATACAGTGTAAAAAAAACAAGGTTTTACTTTCTAATAAGCTGTATTTAACACTTTTACCTAAAAAAGTAAAATACAAAATGTCCTTTGAATCCATCTTTCCCAAGAGAATTTTATATGTGCCATTATCTTAGTGTTTACAATGTCATGTAAACTAATAGCCTGATCTTATTATAGTAAAGGTCATTTCCCCACTCTTGAAAGCTTTGGTTGATTAAGAGCATACCTTCATTAACTTGACAATGAAAATCATTATCAAATAAATCATTTTTCACTAATCCTATGCTCTTTAATATAGGGAGAAATACACTTAAAATGAATCAACATTCACTAGAAAACACTTTCTTTAAAAAACGAAACAAATTATAAACATGAGGTAATATAATAATCAAATCATTAACCAAATCTAGATAACAATTGCAACATGTTTCAATTATTAGGACAAAAACATTGCTTCTGCTTTGTTGAGTTTTACTATGATATTTATACTATAGATAGAATTAGATCTCATTCTATGCAACACATTTACTTTTGTAGATGATAATGAGAAATATATTTTCCAAAATATATAGTTCATTAATTTTTAAAATATCTCTATCTTTTTGTTTTTAAGATAATCTGTTTAGAAATGCCTGTCATGTCATTATCTTTTTTATTGGTCTTTCCATTTTGACTCTTCTTTCACCAGTGGCTTTAACAAAAGTATATTTATCCAATGACCCTAAAATTTACTCTATGGAATCCAACTTTTGTTTTTGCAATATCATAGCATTGCAAGCATACAACAAGAAATACAGGATAAAGTTGAAGAAATGAGAAGTTAAGTAAAAAAGCTAAATAGACTCTGTTTTTAAAGATAAAACTATTGGACCCTGACTGAGGTAAGGAAGATATCGCCTTCAACAAAGAAGGCAGTCCAGGTTAGAAAGATGTACTAACAGCAGAATACCTCACGTGGGTAAATGTACGTACAATCATGCACTGTTAAGCTTCAAGCAGGGTGAAGGCCATGCCCCCTGGGGAAAGGGGACTGTGTAATGTAAACTGTCAAAGCCCAAATACATGGGAAGGGCACATCATTTGGGACACCCCTGCTTGACAATTAAAGGTTAGCACTGTGAGAAGGGCATTTACCAAGGGATAATGGTGACAGCCTCTTGAGAGGTGTTGGCTCGCAAATGGAGTGAGCAAAGCTAGCATGGAGAATTGTCAATGATTGCTGTCATATGTAATATATTACAGCCCAAGATGAGTGAGGATGCATGTAGTTTGGGTGTGCACTGGGAGATTAATGACATAAAAAGAGTAACCAAATACAAGTTACTGAAGATAATGGGAGCCTAGACTCTTGCTGTTGGATTATGTAGACTACGCAGAGGCATTATGCACCAAAGCAAACCGAGCTCACTGTCATGGAGTCATTTGTGATTCATAGGACAGAGAAAATTTGCCCTGTGGGTTTCTGATACTGTAAATTGTTATGAGTTTGAAAAGTTGACCTTGTGGTTAGGAGTCAAATGCATAATCTACTCTGCCACTAGGCATCAGATTATATTGAGAAGACTAAAATGAAATCTGTAGTATTAAACAAGAAGTAGAGATAATGGTGCAAATTAATAATATTCTACTTTGTCAGGTTTAGAACCAAATAGACATGCAATGTGCATGTGTGTGTACATGCTCTATCTAGGTTGCAGATATGCTGCTGTTATTAAGAGCCATTGAGTCAGTCCTGACCCATAGCAATTCTATGCACAGTAGAACCAACCACTGCCTGGTCCAGACCATGCTCACAATTGTTCCTATGTTTCTGCTGAGAGGACATAGAAAGATGGCAACTTGATGACACTAGAAGTGGTGAAGGAAAACAAAACGACTGAGGTGCTATCCGCCATCCACACAAATGAATTTGAAAAAATGTTTCCAAGAATGGAATTGCAGATTTCACAAATGTATTAAATGTAATGGAAAGTACTGTGAAGGTGATAGGTTTGTTTTGTTTTTTGAAAATGCATACCTTTGGGGGAAATCCATTTGGAGGGTTTCCCCCACATATGTAAAAGAAGTCTTGCCATTCTTACAACGTGTACTCTAATCTTACATCTGAGACAGATTTGTTTATCCTTTTTGCAGTCTATGACACTTTCAATATTCTTCTCCAGTACCCCAATTAGAATACACCCATTCAACTTCAATCTTGCTAATTCAATGTCCAACTTTAACACTCATATGGGAAGATGAAAAATAGCATGGCATGGGCTAGGTGCACCTTAGTCTTCAATGCAACCTGTCATTTTTCAATACTGTAAGAGGTCTTGTGCAACAGATTAATCCAATGCAATGTACTATTAGTTCTCTTGACTTCTGCTTCCATGGGCATTGATTGTGCCTCAAAGCAAGAAAACTCAAAGTTGGAAAACTTCCAACTCTTTTCCCTTCATCATGATGTTACCTAGTGGTCCAGCTGAGAAGATTTTGAGTTGTATTCCATGCTGAAGACTGCAATCCTTGATCTTCATGAAGAAATGAGTCAAATTCTCCTCATTTTCGGTAAGCAAGGTTGTGTCACGTGCATATCTCATGTTGTTACTAAGGTTTCCTCCAACCTAGGTGCCACATTCTTCAGATAATCCAGTTTCTCTGATGCTCATCAAAAAGATTGTGGTGAGAGGATACAGCACAGGTAAACCTTTCTTGTTTAGACTATAGAGTATTCCTTTGTTCTAGCTCTTGATCCATGTACAAGTTTTGCATGAGCACAAAGCATTGTTCTGGGATTCCAATTATTTTCAAGGTTATCCAAATTTTATAAAAAACACAACTAAATATCTTTCTGGTATTCTTTGATTGAGGCAAGACACATATGACATCAGCAAAGATTCCTTTGTTATATTCCTTTTCTGAATCTAGCCTGATTTTCTGGCAATGTTGTGCCAGTGTATTGGTGCAACTATTATTGGATTATATTCTGCAAAATTTTACTTGCATGGGATATCAGTGATACTGTTCTATAGTTTGAGCATTCTGTTGAGGCATTATTTTTCTTTTGAGTGGGTAAAAATCTGGATCCTTTCCATCCAATTTCCTGGCACAGGTGAGTAAGCATTATCAACCTCTTAAAAGATTTGAATTGTTGGTCCATCAATTCCTGGAACCTTGTTTTTGGTTAGTGTTTTCAGTGCCACTTGAAATTCTTCCGTTAATGCTATTGACTCTTGCTCTTATGCTGCCTCTTGAAATGTACAATGTAGACTAGTTCCTTTTGGTATAGTGACTGAGTATTCTTCCCATCCTCTTTTGATGCTTTCTGCATCATGCAATCTTTTTCACTAAAAAGAATTCAATATTGCAACCTGAGATTTGTGATACATATAAAAATAAACATGTTTACTTCTTTTATATATTCAGTTTTCAGAACAACGCCTTCCAAGGGTTAAATTCAACACGGAGAGATCAGCTCAGAGGGTTATGGCAAATGAATTTTTGAAATTAAAAGGGATAATCTTGAGATATTTTCTCAAAAAACATAAGATTACAGAAGATACTTGTTTAAAAGATGTTTTAAGAAAATTGAGAACTCAGTTGGTGATTGAAAAAAAAGGCCAAGAAAGTTGCTGAGAAAATTTTTACATCACAGCACTGTGCTTGCCCATTCTTATCTTTCACTGAGAGTAGCAAGGGCTTTCATCAGAGAATTTTGTCAAAAACTTTGCCCCATTCACACATAACCCTGTTATTGCCCCATTCAGATTTCTTTTTGCTTCCTAAACTCATAGAACATTTAAAAGCTATACAATATTAGTGCTTCAAAGATGCCAAAATGGCTGTTTGGGCATGGATAAATTAAGGAGGCCAGAACTCTACATGGAAAGATAGAAACACTAACTTGAGAAATAATAGACAAAGATGGAGAATATTTTGAGAAGCAAAAGCTTCATATTTTGAATTAATAAATATTAATAAAAAGTTCTATGACTTTGTAGCTATCCTTTTATACTTAGACTCATCCTTCTTAGTTCCAAAGGAAAAGTAACTTTGTGAACAAAATGCTAAAAGATGATACCTTCAATCACAACATCAAAGTTAACATCAACTGAGAAAAAGAAGTAAAACCCATGTGTCCTCATGACTTGTCTGTCAGTTTTTTCTACTATGGTGACTTGCCTGATGCTGGCATGCTCAGAACTATGTCACTGGTACTTCAGTTACTAGCAGGGTAACTCATGGTGAACAGGTTTCAATGGAGTTTGCAGACTAAACAGGAGCTACTCCTACGAAGGAGAAGTAGGTGTCTATTCTGAGGGATTGGCCACTAAAGGTCTTATGAATAGCAGTTAAGCAATGCCAGATGAATGCCACCATATAAAGCCAACACAATATAGAGCACTAACAATATGAGTGAGAAGGAGTTGCCTCCTCAATCTAGTCAACCATAATGAGGTGGTTGGAGTAAGCTTTCAACACATTCCTTTCTTGATGGGGCACCTCTCAAAGAGAGAATATATACCACAACCATCTATTAATAACAAGAATGTGTGACGTGTGAAGTATGAGTTTAGAAAATTTAGAAGTCACTAAATGGAGATGATTTCCAGGAAACTGGTGCCAAGGTAAAAGTGACAGAGTTAGGCACTCTGAGAGCAATTACTGGGTTGAGAAATGGGGAGGCTGTATAGAGCTGGGGGTGGGAGATGGTAAAGGAAGCTGTAGCACCAGCTAGGGCTCTGTTCCAGCACATGGTCCGATGGTTTCCCCCACAATTCTGTTGCCTTCTCATGTGCACTGCTGAACCACAGCACAAAGCTTGTGACTTGATAGTCCGACCACCCTAATCAGTGCTGCTTGTGCTGTTCAGTGGACTCTCTGAGTGGTCTGTGGATCCAGCCAAAACCACACATCCAAGACCACTATTGGAGCTCATTTCCCATGACCACAAAGCACCCCACTACCCTGCAACACATTAAGAGAGAGCCTGAGTGCACAAGAGTGCTGATGGATCCAGCAGACTCAATTGGGACTGCCACGTCACCCAGGTCATCTGTGGATGGGCCACATAAAGTCACCCCAGCTTACACAAGGTCCTAGCAGCCCAAATTGCTGGTGCTGTCTGGGACTTATGTATGCAACAGGTTCCGCACCTCTGTCAGTACCATCTATGAAGCCTGATAGGCTGGTGGCTAGTGATCTGGCCAGCACAGTCTGAGCCAATCATTCAACCAGGGCAACTGGCTACTTGGGTCTGCAACTCACTTTGCAAAGCCCACTTGGTGCACCAGTGCCACCTACTGCATGTGACCTAGCCACCCCTACCTAAACTGCAGAGCTGTGCTTGCCTCACACAGAGCTAGCTTTCCCTGTTCCCAATGCTGTTCTTACCACACATAAGATACCACCTCCAGCAACTTCAAAATGCCACATAAACCACAACTCATCAGCACTTGCTACAAGAAAGCAAGATAAACAAACCATCATATCTGAAGAGGATTTGAACCTAACAACATATGTAGAAGAAGTAGACTTTGGACCACCACAGGGAGAAATCTTCAGAATGCTGATTAGAATTCTACAGGATATGAAGGAATCAATATAGGAAAAGGATGAAAATATAGAGGACATAGTCCACATACCAAAGGGAAATGCAAAAACTGGGGGATGATGCATCAGAAACAAAAGCACGCGCACACACACACACACACACACACACAAGACCTTACCAACATTTGTAAGAAGTAGAGAATCATATCAGTGATCTTGAAGAAAGCCAAGAATTATTCAACAAATGTGAAAGGCAATCAAGCAAGATAATTTAAAAAGTAGAAGAAAACCTGAGAACAATGAGCATTCCATGAAGCAAAACAATATGGAAATAATTGGGATATCAGAACATGACTAATGAAAAAAAACCAAGCAGAGAGTACACCACTTCAATTGACTCTGAAGAGGAATACACCAAGGCATATATAGTAATTAAATTATCCAAATTTGAGGAGAAAGAAAAAAAATCATCAGAGCAGCTAGAGAAAAAAATGCATTCACTAATAATGGTAATGAGATAAAAATATTCTCAGATTATCAGCAGAAACCATGAAGAAGAGGCAAGAATGGAGCAGCATCTTCTGAAACTTGAAGGAGAATAACTATAACCCAAGAATTGTCTACCCCTTCAAATTCTCCATCAAAATAGATTGAGAAATGAGTTTTCCCAGTTCAGGAAAAATTTGAAGAACATGTTTTATAAAATCCAGCACTACAAAAAGCACTCTCTAATTCACATTGGACAGAAGAGAAATATCCACAGAGTATATATATGAGACCACTGCATCGTGAACATTATCCAGAAAGTAGCACACTGAAAGCATTGCCCTAGACATTTTTGACACAATGGGAAAGTAAGTATTAATCTCTCTCTGTCTCTCTCTCTCTCTCTCTCTCTCTCTCTCACACACACACACACACACACACACACACACAGCACACTGCTAAGGCAGAAGGTAAGAAAATACCACAAAAGGAATTAGATGACAGCAAAGAATATGCAGATGGGTTTAATAACTCTATGCCAATGGTCTGAATTGACTCAATAAAAGATAAGGCTAGAAGACTGGATGAGGAAACAAAGCCCGCAATCTGTTGTCTGCAAGAGACACATCTCAAGCTCTCAGACAAAAACAGGTTGAGGACCAAAGGATGGTGAAAAGTATACCAAATGAATGACAATCCTTAAAAAAGACACATTGCAATTCAAATCTCAAGGTGCAGGACATAACAAGAGTTAAGTATTGGGCACTATATAATGCTTAAGAGATTAATAGAGCAAGAGCCAGTGAGAACTTCTAACACATAAGTGCCCAGTGAGAGCCCCATGAGATTTATAAACCATATCCTTTAAAAGTTGAAAAAATAAATCCCAGGCTAGACAACCTTAGTAGAAAAATTTGTTACAACACTCTCTAAGAAAGACAGCACAGCAAGAAAGAAATTCAAAAGGAAGCTACTGAACTAAATTGTACAATCAGAGCACTAGACCTGCTAGATATATTCAGAACTCTTCACCCAACTGCAAAAAATATACATTCTTTTCAAGTGAACATGGCTTATGTTCAAAAATAGACTACATCCTGGGACATAAGTCAAAGCTTGAATAAATTAAAATATATAAGGGGACACAGGCTTCCTTCTTTAACCACTGTGGCATAAAAAAATAAAGAGAAAAGAAAACAAAAGCAAATACATGGTGGTTAGATAACTTACTTCAACAGAACTGGGTACTGGCCCAAATCAGAGATGAAATTAGGAAGTTTCTAGAAATTAATGGAAATACAACATCCCAAGACCTATGGAGTACAGCAAAAACAGTTGTCAGAGGATTCTTGAGAGTTCTAGCTCTTTAATATTTCCTCTCCTTACTGCTATGGTTCATATTTCATTAATCATGTTAGATTTGCATAGGTTCATTTATATTTTTGAGATTGTTTGAAAGTCAAGATAGAAATAAAAGTTCTCTGAAGGTCTGGGGAGGGGTAGGGGAGATCAGTCTGGGTGACTGATAGCATTGATGACTGTATAACTCCACTAGTTGGGATTGAACAACAGAATTATATGCGAATGGATATTTTGGAAGTGTAAGACATAGCACACACAAAAAGTGACCCTGTGGGCTAGGATGGTGGTGGGGTTGGTGGTGGTAGAGGATAAAGAAGAGCTGATATCAAGGAGTTCAAGAAGAAAGAAAATGTTTTGAAACTGACTGCAGTAGCAATTGTACTATTCTGCTTAAAGTGATGGAACTGCGTAATGTTACGATGTCTGTAAGAGTTCCCAATAGAAGGATTAGTTTAAATTAGATGGAACACAAGAAGATTGATACTTAGATACTAGTTAATCAAAATGCACTGGTATTGGCCATTTTGAATCAGCCAATCATATAATTTACTCTGCTGGTAATGACAAATTCAAGCATAATGGTCACAAAATAGAAGAGGTCATATCTGACCCCCGCTACCTGCAAAAGAGAAAAAGACAATCCCACTCCTCAGTGGCTCAAGACCAATTGCCACAAAGCAAAAGTCAGATGGGTCTCCACCCTTCATTCTTCTTTACCTTAATCTGATACCAACCATCCTTCCTAGGACTGTCTGCTTCTTTGCTGGGTTTTAAAATCTTCTACAATGGCCAAAGAGATCTAACAGACAATATTCATAATTATGGGAGCTTATTGAAGACATTAATGGATCACCCCACATCATGATCAGTACACAATAAGGATATAGTCATTGGTTCACAGCAACACTTCTCCTTTGCCAATAGCCAGAATCTTTCTCATCCTCAGCCTCTGAGCCGTATTGTGCTTTGCCTTGGCCTCTGCTCTGTGGACCAGGAAAACAAGCCACGGCTCACCCTCACAGTCACAATGCTGTTCCTCATTCTTTCCCATGGTTTCCATGCCACAACCTCTGATGCGTCTGCTCTGGGCACCTACCACATTAGACTAAGGTTCCAAACAGTCCTCTGATGGTTAATTTTCCTTGACAGCCCCTGCCATCATATCAGTGATGACTCACAGTGATCGCCTGTGGATTTCTGAGGTGGTGTGTTTTCATGAGTAGAAAGCCCATTCTTTTTCCTGAGGAGCTGCTGGTGGTTTTGAATGGCTGACCATGCAGGTCAGGGCACAAGGCATAACCACTCTACCCTTAGCTCTGAAAGTTCCTGCTGTTCCTGCTTCTGACATGACTCACCCTTATAGCAAGGGAAATTGCAACTAAAACTGATCAATCTCCTCTTGTAGGCATAGATAAAAGAGCTCTATTAAGAAATTTCACTTCGCCATAATTGGTGCAACATTCATCTTCAAAAAAGAGCATTCCATGAGCTATCTTATACAATGTTGCCTGGGATATGGTAATATATATGTGCTTACAAGAAAGTCCAGTAGATAAATTTTTATTCAGATTTACACATCAATCACTAACATAAACTTGAAGCAATTGGAAAAGTTTACCAGATTCTTCAGTCTTAAATTGACCTAACTTGCAATAAAGATGCATTGATGATTATAGTGATTGCAATTGGAAAGCTGGAAGTAAAGAAGAAAGAAAGGTAGCTGGAAAACATAGCTTTGGTAAGGAAAACAAAGACTGTTATCATTTGGTGGAATTTTAAAAGAACAACATCTCCTTATTGAAAATTACTTCTTCAACAACATAAATGACAACTGTGTACATAGATCTCAACTGACAGAACATGGAGGAATCAAATGGTTATATCTATGGGAAGATACCATAGAGGAACTCCATATCAGAAGCCTATGTGATATCAGTGGTTAATTGGATTGGATCATCAATTACTCATACATATGTTGAAGTTGAAGAGAATTAAAATTAATTCTCCAGTATCTAAAGCAAACTTGAATATATTCTAGCTGAAACTCAAGAGCAGATTAGACATATTAAACAACAACGATAGAAAGTCTGACAATATGTGGGATGCCATTTAGAATATTAAAGATAAAGAAAGCAAAAGGCCATTAAAAGGCAAGAAAAAAGAAAAGTCCAAAGTGGATATCAAAGGAAACTCTGGAACTGGAAAAAATGATGAAGTAAAGGCCTTCACAACAAAAAATAAAGGATGATAAGGAACTATGCTAAGCTCTGGCATCGAAAAGCAAGATCAGAATTTCTCAAATCAAAAGAGCAGATGAAAAATTTCAAGCCTAAAAGTTGTATTATTGAAGGATTCCATGGACAGAATATTGAATGCTGCAGAAAGCACCAAGAGTTGATGAAGGAATGCAAAGTCACCATGCCACAAAAAAGTGCTCAATATTTGACTATTTCAAGAATTAGCATATTAGCAAAAACTGAAGGAGGAAGTTCAAGCTGCACTGAGGCATTCGTGACAAGTTAGCCTCTGGGAATAGGCATAATATCAATTGAAATTCACTTAATAATGCAGCTCTGGAAACATTTACTAGTCTAAGCCAAGAAATTTGAAGTATGGTCTCCTGGCCAACTCACTGGAAGAGATCAATAGTTGCACCTGTTCCAAAGAAAGGTGATGCAACAGAATGCAAAAATTGTTGAACAATATCGTTAATATCACATTCAAGTAAGCTTTTAGTGAATATATTTCAATCAAAGTTGCAGCAGAACATCACCAGGTAACATCTCTAGATTTAAGCAGGATTCAGAAAAGGACAAGGGATACGACTGCTGACATTAAATGGATGTTGGCTGAAAGGGAGCATGCAAAAAGAAGTTTACTTGTGTTTTGTTGATTGTGAAAAGAATTAAATTGTTTGTGAATCATAGCAAACTATGCCTAACATTGGAAAGAGTGGAATTTTAGAATAATTAATTGCAAACAAGCTGAAGATGGATCCGGATTAATAGGCAGTATTTCTAGAAGAACAAAGGAATATTGAATGACTTAAAATCGAAAAAGATGTGTATCAGATTTGTATCCTTTCACCATTCTTATTCAATCTGTATACTGAACAATTTATCTGAGAAACTGACTATATGAAGAACATTGCATCTGAATTAGAGGAAAGCATATTAATATCCTGTAATGTATAGATAATACAACCTCACTTGACTAAAATGATGTACGTTTAAAGCACTTTCTGATGAACATCAAGGACTGCATATTTCATTATGTATTATAAGTCAATATAGAGAAAACCAAACACTTTCAACTGGACCAATAGACAGGAACATGAAAAATGGAAACTGTCAATGATTTTATTTTGCTTGATCCACAATTAATGCTCATGGGAACAACAGTCAAAAAATCAAATTTTGTATTGCATTGGTCAAATCTTCTGCCAAAATTTTTTTGAAGTGTTGAAGATCAAGGTTATCAGTCTGAGGATTTAGTTCTGCCTATTCCATTCCATGGTATTTTCAATCACCTCATATGAACATGAAAGTTGGATGATGAATGAGGAAGGTATGAGAAGAATGGATGGGTTTGAATCATGATTTGTAAAACAATACTAAAACTCTCCTGTACTGCCAGATGAAAAAGCAAATGTATCCTGGAAGAAGCACATCCAGAGCATTCCTTACAAGCCAAGATGATGAGACTTTAGCTCAAGTGCACTGGAAATGCTATCAGGTGAGTTCAGTCTATGAGAAAGGATATTATTCTTGGGAAAGTAAAAGGTCAATCTAGAAGGAAGATCATAAAGGAAATGGATTGATACAATGACTGAGACAATGAGCGTAACCTTGTCGATTGTGAGGATAGCATAGAACTGACAGTGTTTCATTCGATTGAGCATAGTGTCCAAATTCAAATTGAACTGTCTCAATGGTGCCTAACAGTGATGTGGGTTGCTCAAGGGAATACAAAGAAAAGGAGGCAGAATATTTTGGGATATTCCCGACCAACGCACACAACTTTGTTCCAGGCACATAGAAGCATGAGACAAATCTATTTATTAATTTACTTATCTATCTATTTATTTATTTATTATTTGGGGGGGGGGCATCACTGCCCTCTGGTGGGAGTGGGAGGCCCAGCTTTGCTCCTGAAGAGCTGCTGCTGGATTTGAACTGCCAAGCCAGTGGGCCGCAGTCCTGCACTCAACCACTACGCCACCGGGGCTCAGCCCCAAGACAAATTTATTAAAGGAACTTTCTTCCAAATAACTAGCCTGTATTATTCAATAATTCATCTTAAGTATTAAATTCATATTCAATGATTCATTATTAATGGAAGCAGCAATAAAAAGACTAAAATATTAATCCTATTAGGTAAATCTATTGCACAAGACCTGCAGAGTACTGAACAGCAAGGATGTTACTTGCAGAACTAAAGTATGTATCATCCAAACCACGGTATTCTACATTGCCTCACATGCATGTGAAAGTTGGACATTGAATAAGGAAGACTGAAGAAGAATCAATGCGTCTGAATTGTGCTGTGAAAGATTATTGGAAATTCCTTGGACAAAATGTTCTGTACTGGAAAAAGTAAAGGCAGAGTGCTTTGTCTGGAGCCATCCAGCCCGGACATGCTTGACCTTGCTACAGTCAGTAGTCTGAACTCTGTTACTGTTTGATGCCTGAGCTTAGTAGTCTATTATCTTTATAACAGTAAATAGCCCTGCCTTTTGAAGCTTAACTTGCAGACTTGCTGACCTTCACTTGTCAGTAACTATATGCTAATCACCTAAGACTAGTAGTCTGTTATCTTTATAACAGTAAACAGCCCTGCCTTTTGAAGCCTGACTTTCAGATGTACTGACCTTCACTTGTTAACATGC
Source organism: Nesogale talazaci (assembly GCA_004026705.1). Taxonomy (NCBI): domain Eukaryota; kingdom Metazoa; phylum Chordata; class Mammalia; order Afrosoricida; family Tenrecidae; genus Nesogale; species Nesogale talazaci. Next base: position 41,965 of record PVJH01002461.1, on the reverse strand, counting down.
TAATTACCTAGGCTTATAGATAAGGCATTTCTGCTTGTCTTGACTTGCATCTTTGTGATTGGCTGCTATAACTTGCCCGCTTCACTCCTGTATACCCTTATTAGCATACGGACGTCTTTGAGGACTACAGCCCCTTTTGCGCATCATATTGATGCCCCCTGTTGACTTTACCTCATTAGCATGAGCTGTGACCTTTACTCCTAACCATTGACTATATATACCCTGAGTTTTGCCCCAATAAATGAGACTTGATCAGAATCCTGTCTTGTCTCCATTTCTCGCGTCTCCTGTCCCCGCAATTCCCGCTCCTCCTTCCAGGACTTGCGAATTACGGACCCGCAGGCCGGGACAGTGCTTCTCAGACGCAAGGATAGCAAGACTTCATCTTACACACTTCTGACGTATTGTAAGGAGATACCTGTGCATAGAGAAGAGCATCATGCTAGGTAAAGTGGAAGGGCAGCACAAAAGAGGGGAAGGCCCTCAAAGAGATGGACTAGCACAGTGACTGTTTCGATGGACTCGGGCAGGGGAACAATTGTGTGGGTGGCACAGGATCACACACTCTTTTGTTCTGTGGTACATTTGGTCGCTATGCGTCAAAGCCAACCTGATGACATCTAACAACAAGAATATGCCTCGATACCATGGTTATGAAACTAGGGATCAAAAAAGTATTCCAGAATTTTAGAAGTTTAAAGAAAAAATTTAATCTATGTCAAGCATGTGATTTGACACTTCGGTGTGGTAGCGTGTGTATTGCCGGGGTGCTGGAAGCTACCAGCATGGTCACCCAATGTGAGCAAATTTCAGCTGAATTTCTAGACTAAGAAAAAACAACAAAAAAGGGACAGTCTGCCCATTCAAAGGATGGAGCCCCTGAAAAATTTACAAAATAGGAGTGGATCGTTGTCATAAAGGGAAAAACCTCATAACTAGTAGCAGTGTATTGACAAAGATAATGCCAGAAGATGAGTCCCTCAGGAAGGCACTCAAAATATGACTACAGAAGAGCAGTCTTCTCCAAATAGAGTCGATTATAATGATATGGACAGAGCAAAGCCTTAGGAGGAAAGCCTTTGAGATGCTTATTTGCTGATGGGGCACAAATATCTCAAAATGAGAAGAAAGAACTGCAAACATGAATTCATAACTGGAGCTTGGAAGGTACAAAGTATGAATAGAGGAAATCTGAAAATTATCAAAATTATATGTCACATGCATATCTATATTTTAAGTATAAGAGGGTTGAAATGGACTTTCATTGGACATTTTAAATTGGAAAACCATATGGCTTTTTGTGCTAGGAATGACAAATTTAAGAGAAATGGCATTGCACTTTATCATCAAAAAAGAACATTTCAAAACCTCTCATGAAGTACAGTGCTGTCTGTGTTAGGAAAATATCTGTCGACATACAAGGAAACCCATTGAAACACAACTATTGTTCATATTTATGCAACAACCACTAAAACTAGTGATGCAGAATTTAAAGAATTCTGTCACAAATGCTGTACTGATAACACTCACTCTTTCATGCCAGGAAATTTGGAAGACAATGACTCTGTAAACTGACAGGAAAAGATAAACTTTAAGTCTATTCTGCAGAAAGAAGATCAAACATGATACATAAAACACACATAAAATTATCAAGAAATATTTTGAATATCACACACAAACTTTTGCTAAAGATATCTAGTTCATATGGTTAAAACAGTGTGACAACAGAGAACTGTGAGAAACTCAAATATAAAAGCCAAAGCAGATGGAGAAGAAAAAAAAGTCCCTACTAATGTCAGATACATCTTGGCTAAAACCAGAGACTACTAGAGCAAACTTTTACCTGCATTGTATTGATTATATAAAGGCATTCAAATATTTGGATCATGACAAACAACAAAACAAAAGCAAAACTCACTGCCATCAAGCGGATGCTAACTCCAAGGGACTCTGTAGGACAGGGAGATCTGCCCCTGTGAATAAAGGCTGTAGCTCTTTATGAGCATAGATGAAGAATGGTAATTCCAGAATAATTCATTGTGCTCATGTGTACATAAATCACAGTTGTTTGAACAGGACAAAGGGATAGTGTTTGATTTAAAGTCGGGAAAGGTGTATGTCAGGGTCGGATACTCTCATCATATTTATTCACTCTGTATACTTAGCAAGCGATCCAAGAAGCTACATTTTTTTTAAATATGTATTGATACGACTGGTACTTTTCACTCAATATAGTATTTTGGGATTAATCTACAGTCATGCTTGTACCTGTAGTTAGCTTTCTTTTTATTGATGTGTGGTGTTCCAGGATAGAAAAACAGTTTCAGGCATTTATGTAGTCTACTATTGATGGACATTTGGGTTATTACTAGATTTTTTTTTTGGTGGGATTTTGTTGCTATCATGAATAATTATTGTGAATAGATTTCTATCATGAGTAGTTATACTTTTGTAAGTATAAAATACAGAATCTTATTTTACAAAATACTTTTAGAAATTTGTTCTATTGCAAAAAAAGGGAAACATTTTATTTTCCTTGCAAACCCGTTGTCTTATTTTTTAAATCATTTTATTGGGGAATCGTACAATCCACACATACATCCATTGTGTCGAGCACTTTTGTGCTTTTGTTTCCCTCGTCATTCTCAAAACACTTGCTTTCTACTTGGACCCCTGGTATTTGCTCCTCATTTTTCCCTCCTTCCCCACTTCCCTCCCCCATGAAACCTTGATGCTTTATAAATTATTATTATTATATCATATCTTAACCCTCCAATGTCTCCCTTCACACTTCTCCACTGTCTGTTGCCCAGGAGGTTTTATGTACATCCTTGCAATCTTTTCTCCCTCCTACTCCACCTTTCCTCCACCCTCCCATTATCGCCCTTCTCACCACTGGTCCTGAGGGTTTCTTCTGTCTTGGATTCCCTGTTTCCAGTTCCTATTTGTACCAGTGTACCTCCTCCAGTCCAGCCGGATTTGTAAGTTAGGATTAGTATCATGATAGTGGGAGGAGGGAAGTGAAAACATTTAAGAACTAGAGGAACATTATCTGTTACATTCTTGCTATACTGCCCCTTAAATGTCTTGTCCCCTCCCTGCGCCTTCTGTGAGGAAATATCCAGTTGCCTACAGATGGACTTTGGATCCCCACTCTGTACTCCTCCATCATTCACAACGATATGATTTTTTTTGTTGTTCTTTGATGCCTGATAGCTGATCCTCTCAATACCTCATATCTGGCTACTCTGCTTCTTCCATGTGGGCTTTGTTGCTTCTTATCTAGAGGGCTGCTTGTTTATCTTCAAGCCTTTAATACACCAGAAGATTTGCCTTTTGATAGCCAAGCACCATCAGTTTTCTTTGCCATATTTGCTTATGCACACACTTTGTCTTCAGGGATTGTGTTGGGAAGGTTAACATCTCAGACTGCCGAATTATTAGAACAAGGTGTTCTTATATTAGAGGAGTACTTGAGTAGTACATTGTCCATACATTTCCTTAATATTAACCCTATAAATGTATGTACATAGATCTATTTCCCCTTCATCATATATAAATACAACTACAGCTACATAAATACAGTTTATGTCTGTACTTAGATCTCGAGGGACAGTAGCAGAGACACATGGCAGGAATTGTATCCTCACTGAGCTCACCACGCTTAAGGCAGACTCGGGGGTGTGCAACAGAGCAGCAAGGGGAGCAGAGCAATGAAGTTTCCAGGGAATACAAAAATAGACTGTGGGGCCAAGGCAAGGTGCCCTATCAGATTTGGCTAGAAAACACTCATAAAGGATGACAAATAGACCTTGAACTATTTATAGAGCTTGTTGTTGTTATTAATGATGTTGCTGCCTTTCTGTTGTTGTTGTAGCTGTTGTTTTATAACTTTTGTCTGGTGTCAGACCATATTGTTGCATGTCTATATGGAAGGGATAGACAGTCCAAACAAGCCAGAAAAGAAAACAACATGATGACAGTTTGGGGCGGGGTGGGGGGAGCGGGTTATGAAAGAGGGAGAGATGGGGGAAAGGGAGTGGGTGTTAACAAGCCCAGGAACAAGGAAACAAGTGACCAAAAATCGATGGTGTGGTGGCTGTAGGAGGTCTGACCGGACTGGATCATGGACAATGTAGCCAAGAGGAATTTCTGAAACCCAAATGAAGGGTGAGGCATGATAGTGGGACAAGAGGGAAGTAAAAATAAATAAAGGATAGAACTATAAGGCAAAGAAACTAGATTATATGAAGAAGAATGGGTACCAGTAGTGGAGGAAGGCTGGTTGATAACCTGCTATATATAGATATCAAAACCTTGGTTTCTGAAAGTAAAAAGGTTTTGAATCACTTACTGATAACGATAAAAGAGTACATCCATCAATATGGATAGCATCTTGACATAAGGAAAACAAAAATATTCACAACAAGACCAGTAAGCAACATCAAGATAAATGTAGAAAATAATGAGGTTGTGAAGGATTTCATTTTACTAGGATTGAGAGTCAATACTCAGAGAAGCAACTATTCAAAGCAGGATGGCACACCATTTTGAGAAAATCTGTTGTAAAAGTCCTCTTTAAAATGTTCAAAAGTGGCTGAGCCCCGGTGGCGTAGTGGTTTGCGTGGGACTGTGGCCCACTGGGATGGAGGTTTAATTCCAGCAGCGACTCCACAGGAGCAAAGACTGGGACTCCTCCTCCCACCACAAGAGTGCAGTGATGCCAAAAAAGAAACAACGAAATGTTCAAAAGCAAACACGTCACTTTGGAAACTAAAGTGCACGTCATGCAAATTATGATATTTTCATTTACCTCATCTGCATTTGACAGCTGAACAATGGATAAGAAAAATCAAAGAAGAATTCATACATGAGCTGCTAAAAGAATGAACAAATCAGTCTTGGATGAAGTGCAGCCAGAACACCATTTACGAGGCAGAATAGTAAAACTTCATCAAAAACTTTGGATATCTTATCAGGAGAAACCAGTGGCTGAAGACCATGATGCTGGGTGAGGTAGAGGGTCAGAAAAAAAGAGGAAGATCTTTAACAGAATGGATTGACTGTAACGAAGATAGCAAAACTGTGAGACAGAAATCTGCAGTGCTTTGTTCTGTTGTTCTTCGGGTTTTTATAAGTCAAAACTGACTTGACAGGGCAGAGCAAGAACATCAATTAATAATAAATAACCCCCTCCTTAAGAATCTTAGATATATCTGTACATTAAAAACCTTCATTCTTTTAAACCACATCAATATTTCTTTAGAATGTAAAGTCCGTAAATTCAGAGGATTAAATGCTTTTGACTCACTTTGTTCCTGGGAAAAAAGAGTTATCAGTTTTAATTAGAGGACAGACTAACTGAGGGATTAATTCCTGTTTGTCTAGTCCTTTGAAGATTAAGTGCTATGCAAGTACAATCAACATTTATTCATCATTCACAGGAACCAAGCCTGTCATAAACATGAGTTCCCCATAAACTATCTTTCAATAACAAGTGTATTCATATTAATTTCATTAACAAATAATGAAATAACATCTAAGATTCCAATGAACCCTCCAAAAAATAGCAGTTATAACTCTTGATTAGGAGATAGATATATATATACATACATATATATAAAATCTTCCTCATTATCTCTTTCATCTAGAGATGTTATAAGATAAACAAAATTTACCTGATTCTACTTGTCAAATCATTTGCATTCTTACTTTGCATTTATATAATGTTGTGTTATATTGCTATCTCTTCTAGAAATAAACATTGATATTATGTATGAACACAAATTACTTGAAGCTTACAAAACTTATGTCAATTAATAAAACTTTCTTCTTAAGTTAAGTTTGCATTAGTGTAAGAGTTTAAAGTTTATTTGGATGCACTTGGGGAAAAATATATGCTAACCAGAACTTCCAGAAATAACATCCAAGTCTGTCTCCTAGATAGCAGTTGTCTTGGTCTACTATGAAATGAATGCAATTTTAGAATAAGTCCTAGACTGATGAGCTCTTGCAATAGTATTTACAAGTTTATCACAAAAAAATTACAAATGTTATTTAAAGCAGTTATCTACTAGTTCTTATTTTATTTTAGATATTCATAGGACTAAGTAAACTAAATGATGAATGACTTTATGTGAGGTCAAACTTAATTTTTGGCTCATTTCAATATCAATTCATATGATATTTGAACATACAAATATTTATTAAAAATTTTCCAGAATTTTAACACACTGTGCGGTATCTTAATCCTATCTGGAATGTATTACTATGCTTATAATTCTCATATCCTTCCCAACATTCTTCAAAAATAAATAAAATATAAATAAGCTTTTAAAATTAAAAACAAGTAATATAGAATAAAATTTCCCATTTAAGAGGACACAGTAATTATGTAACAAAATTCAAAAATATACGTTTTCTTATACCCACTTCATCCTTGGCCACTCCATCCCTTACTTACTCCAGTCACAGCAGTTTAATCTGACTATTCCTTCTTTTTAGAGTTCTGACCATCTCAAACACAGAATTATATTTATTATATTTACTGCCCTACACTTATTATATTTATTATATTTACTGCCCTTCTTTACTCACAAATATTTATCACCTTAGAAAACTACCATTTTTAATAGCTGTCATTTGTGTTTGCTGCATGCTTTATTAGAAAAGTCTAGTTCCTTCAGGACAGGATTTCTTTTTTACCAAAATAATTCCAGTTCTAGCACAATGTCTAGCACATTGTCCATGATTAGCAGATTTTCATTAAATGCATTCCATATAATAAAGTGTCAAATATATATGTGAAAGTGTGCTTCAGTCCTTAATGTAAGCATCAATGCATCCAAATATCTTTAATATTGCTACTAATAAGACCTACATGATGGAGCTTTTCTGCCCTCCATATTTACATTTTTGCTCTTCCTCTCTTTGAAATCACTATCAGGTTTAACAAAAACTATCCTTCTCTAGGAGTTTCCCAACCACACATATATTGCCCCACAAGGGGACATCACATGTTTCCTCTTTCTATCTTTATCATTATTATGCTTCCAGGTAAGAGCATAGTATGACTTTTTTAGCTGCATTTTAAATAGTTTTATAGGACTATAATTCATGTATCATATAATTAGCAGTTCAATCATATTAAGAAGAGTTGTGCAATCATCACCACAATAAATTTCAGAACATTTTCTTCTTTCCTGGACTTGTTGGCTCCTCGTTTCCTGTCATCCTCTTCTGCCGGGCCCCGAGGTAATTAGTAATCCACTTACTGTCGCTGTAGATTTACTTACCCTGGATTTTATATACAGAAAATCATACAAAATATAAACGAGGAAGAAAACTATTAAGACAAAAATAGCAAAGAAAAAATAAAACTAGGTGAAACCTCAATTAAAAATACAACTTTACAATGGGTCAAAAACCATCTCAAATGTTACATTGTAGTCCTGACTACATTTGCCCTAAGGAACTTTACAATGCTCTCTGTTTGATAGCAAGACTACTCACATCCCTGCTTAGAGTCAGAGGGGATTCTCTATGGGATGCTGAAAATGGACTTTGGCCTTTCACTGTTTTCTATAGCCTTCGACAAACCAGGTGTGCACAATTTAAGCTCTGATACCTTTCCTGTGTTTTATTATTTACAATCCTTGAGTCACACAGGCAGGCATGCATCTTCCATGTGGACTTAGCTGATGCCAGTTGTGCATGGTCAAATATACACAGGAAGTCATGGAGCTAGTTTAAAGGAAGGACAATGTACAATTCAGCAAAGTCGTGATTGTAAGACTTTCTACCCAACTCATCTTTTGTAAATCAGAAAAGCAAATTTTAAAAAAATTGTTCTCAATTGAATTAGTCAACATGTCATGAGTCTTGGAAACCCTCAGAGTCAGTTCAACCCTGTCCTGTGGGCTCGCCTTGAGTCAGCCTTGACTCAATGGTAGTGGTCTTGAAGCTCAGATGATTACTAATGAGGTGTTTACTGATACTCTTTTCGTATTAGAGAGGCAGGAAATTGAATTTATGCAGCTTGTCTACTTGTTTGGAGAGCCAGTGTTCAATGCCCCGTTTGTCTGAATCCAGAACATGTGCTTTTATTGTCAACTTCCCTACGTTTACTATGAGTTTTGGGTAAACCAAGACTAGAATATAATAAGTTCATTGAATATGTTCAATATTACAGGCCACATTTCACCGCAATTTGACACAAGTGAGCTGCTCACCACCTCTGATCAGTGCTTTTTGATAATGAGGAAACACCGATATTTTGAATTTACTAAAATTCAATGAAATCTCTTTTACCCTTCCAAATCTTTTAACACGTTTACAAAGCTCAGGATTCTGTGCTCATCTCATATTTTTTTTCATAAGAAAGTACAAGTGACATGATTTGCCAAAAAATAAGTAGGTTTCTTTTTTATCGAGTTTTCTTCAACTTCTGATTAATTCCTATGTAAACATTTAATGGTGTACTCATTACTTTTTATTATTAATTGGGTATTGATACTTATATCATATCATTCCACAGTTCAATCACATCAAACAGTATTGTACAATTGCTACCAAAATCAATTACCATACATTCTTTTCCTTCCTGGACTCATTGATAATACCTCCCTTTTGACTCCACCCCTTCCCCCCACATCACCACTATCTATACCCCCTCCCCCAATCCTTATATACACTGTCCCTATAGGTTCATCAAGTCTGGGTTGCATATCCTGAAAAACATATAATACAACTTGAAGAGGCTGACTTCCAATAACACAGCACTTCTTTGGGGGTGGGTGCATCACTGCCCTCTGGTGGTCGTGGGAGCTACTCAGCCTTGCTCCTGGAGAGCTGCTGCTGGATTTGAACTGCCAAGCCAATGTGCCCCAGTCCCACACTCAACCACTACGCCACTGGGGCTCAGCCTGAGATAAACCTTAATATGAAAAAAAAAACATACAAAATGTTGAAAGCAGATCAGGTCCAGCATGCATCAGAGGGGTCATCCATCAGCTGACGAAGTCTTTGCCCTTCACATCAGGTGAATCCCTTTGATCTTCTATACTCTCCAATGCACTCTGGCTAGTAACCACTTTCCTCTCTCCCTCCATTATGGACAGAGGGAGAACACCAGAGCCTTATTTCCTATATAGTTCCCACAAATGCATATTTGTGGGCTTCTACTGTCATCCATCTGAAAACAGGATTCTAACAATTTAGGCTCTGCTACTAATACTTCCTTTAACTTCAGTTGACCTGATTTACAATTCTTTGGTGACTTATGATGGTGTGCTTCTTTCAAGTGGGTTTAGTTGGCATCTCACCTAGAAGGCTGCTTGTTTGGATATGTCAGATGGTTTTTTTATCTGATAGCTGGGAACCATCACATTTCTCCTCCTTTTCGAGCTCTGATAACAAGACTTGTAGAAATCATCAAAAGTGCTAATTCCATGAAGTTGCTTAATAGTCATCGAAAGACCAAGAGCAATCATTTGTACCAGTTTAGTCTGAGGGACCAAATTACTCACTTAAAGAGTGAGCCTGTCTTACCCTTCCTTTAGACACAACATAAATCTCAAACAGAATCAGAACTTAAATAAATCATTTTATAATGAAGCAACTGTGGCATTTCCAGCCATAAATGTGAATAACTAATAGGAATTCAGCAGAATATTTCTAAAGTGGCTATAGAAACATGGAATCTACTGAGACTTTTACTTTCAAAGGAAATCTTTATTCATAGCACTTGCAAAAGTCCACTGTTTTTATTGTAATGTAATTTGATATCCAGGAAATGAAATAAAATGATATGACCATTATTAAGAATCTGGATTAATTTTCCTTACTAAGAGAAGATTGAGAGGTTTTTCTCGGCAAGGTTTCTGGGAACTGAACTGAGGGTGTTGATTTCTCCAGAAATAATGAAGGGGGAAATATGCTTTCATTAAAATAAAGTATAATTGGCTGAGCCCTAGTGGCATAGTGGTTGAGTGCGGGACTGCTGCCCACAGGCTTGGTGGTTCAAATCCAGCAGCAGCTGTCTAGGGACAAGGCTGGGCCTCCCACTCCCACCTGAGGGCACTGATGCAAAAATAAATAAATAAAGTATAACAATAATTGATTCATATACCAATTTTGAGTTTCTTTCTGTCATAATTGGATCTGTACTGTCAATGTTTTTAGTAAAGAATTTCTTATTCATGGTAACTTGATTATAAAAGTATAAATATGGACTAATGCAGTTCTATATGGGTTTTTTTGGTTTGTTTGGGTTTTTTTGAGGGGGGCATCACTGCCCTCTGGTGGTCATGGGAGCTACCCGGCCTTGCTCCTGGAGAGCCACTGCTGGATTTGAATCACCAAGCCTGCAGGCCACAGTCCTGCACTCAACCACTATGCCACCAGGGCTCAGCCCAAAGTTCTATATGTTTTACATGCATTTTCACATTTTCTCCTACGGACTCTAAAGGGTAGTTCTTATTGGTGACCATACTTGATAAAGAATGAAATAACTCTACACTCCCAGACAATATTGATTAATATCTATTCTGTTCTGTGTACTTCTGTCATCTATTTTATCTCTACCATAACAATATCTCTTTCCTGATATGAATTAGAATACTTCAGAAATAGTGTTCCACACTCTAGTGAATAGCTGGAGGACTAGAACTGTGACCAATTCACCTTGGAATCATCCACAATGTTCAGTCCTGTGCTTTGTACACAGTGCTTGGCATATTATCATGCAAAGTGTGATGCTAATTGAATGAAAATGAAAGAGAAAGGGTTCTGGTGAAAGCATTTTTAAATACAGCTTTAAATAAATGCACAATTTAAAATGCCTGCTATTTTAGGACTAAAAGGAAACTTGTGTATAAAGCCTATCCATAAGCTATAAAATAAAGAGAAATTAATGAGTTCTTTTTTTCTGGAAAAAAGAATCTACTTTTAGTGCTTAACAAAAGAGTCTGTTCAGATATTTGACTTTGAATTATGTATGCTTATAGCTACTATTTAGAAATAGAAATATATTTCTGTTATACAGATTTAAGCATTATCTATAATTTGTTGCTAAAATTTTGTTAGTCAAATATAAAAGCAATATAAATTATTGATTCTGATTTCAAGAGAGTAACTACAATGCCTAAGAAGTCAGATATACTAATTCAAGGTAAATTAATTGTTGGATGCTAGCACAGACTAATTTATATCTAAAAAGAGAAACTCAACTAATGGGACAGCAATGTTTTTCATAAGAATATAATTAAATATAGCTTAAATATTCAAAAATGGTATGATGTTAGTTGGGAAGAAGGTAGGGGCAATTTTAGTGGGGTGGATGAGAGATAGAAAAGATTTAAGAATTGAAATGTGTCTGAATAGGAAAATCATCATTGCAACATGTGTTGACATTCACATTGCCAAAGCGCTAACCAAGGTAACTGGATGGACCTATATTTCCCAACCCATATCTGTCCATGGTAAAACATTTAAAAAATAAGACAAATATAGTAATATGTACAATAAGAAAAATATATTTCAGAAGTCACAACATATTAAGAATGAATATCAAATAAGTAGAAAAAAGGATTAAAATTATTTTAGCTGAAATCAGTGGTGGCAGTCAGCCAGTTCACACTGGTTTGGCAGAACCGACATCCAGTTTGTGGTTGAGCTAGGCAAACCAGTTGCTCAAATGGCCCCTGTAAACAGCATCTCTCTAGGACAAGGGCGTGGGCAACTGCCCAAGGTGAAAATTGCAAATTTACATTCCTTATTCTTTTTTAGCATTCATCTGTGCAGCACTTGTAATTATGTTCATTACATTTATAGATATTTAAAAGTTACATAGAACTGTACTTGTACGATTTATTCATTTCATGAAACTCATGGCAAAATGCTACATACTTTTGGTGAAATACTACATTTTTTGGTCCCCTGCATTTGATACTTCAGCAAATAAACAAATAGAGACAAAAAATACCAAACAGATGCTTTTGAGTTTTGTGCAGTACCTCCAAACCCCATGAGATATTATCAGTAAATTATGCAATACCTGGAAGTGTTGAAAGAGCTAAAGATATTGTCCCAAAAATTACTGTAAATTCCGTAGAAACAGAAAGGGATTTTTCACAGATAAACATAATATGTCCTAATATACCAAACATAATGCCTATTGTCTGTTTATTCACTGCCACTAAGTCCAGGCTGACTCATAGAACCCCTGTTGGCTTCTGAGACTGTAAGGGAGTAGAAAGCCGGTCTTTCTTGTGAGGAGCTGCGGGAGGTTTTGAACTCTCCAACTACTAAACCACTACACCACCAAGGCTCCATTGCCTAATTGGCCTATCTCCGAAAGGAATGGGATCCTATCCCTTCCATGAAAAGACCGTTAAAAATAAGCCACACAAGAATATTGCAAGTGAGGATGTCAATCAAGGAGCAATATGGAAATATATCTTTCTTTAATATTCTAAACTCTTTCTTATAATCTGGTTTGGTGTGCCTCTTTTATTATTCTTATTTAAGTATTAACTGTAGGAAATAATAAACTACCTTTCAGTATATCGTTTTTATATTTTATGAATGGTCATTAGGGCAGTGAGCCAGTTGTTAAATTATTTGAATCCACCACTGGAGGCAATACACATTTACTATATTGATTATCATTCTCAATTACTTTGCATGGTTTCTCAAAAGCAACATGAAGAAAGATGTTCAGCAAAAAATTCCCTTATCAGTCATCACAAGGGACATTTCATTGAAGGATAAAATCAAATTCCTCTATTCCATTCTTCATACAATCACTCATAATATCTGTGCTTTTTGTTGGGTACAAGGCATTTTTCTAATTTTCAAGAGTTCCTAAACCTTGTTAGAAACAGGATTGTGTAAGAGTAGTAGGAACCCCCAATAAAATTATTTTTTTAAAAGAAACAACTAGAATTACTTCCTCTAAGAAACCACAGTCTACACCACAGAATATACTCAGAGATATCTCTATCATACAGAAACACGTTCCAGTGGTAAGCATTTGACTGCTAATCAAAAGGTCAGTGAGTGAATAGAATCTATCAGCTGCTCAATTTTGAAAATGGTTAAAATTATATGATGGTGCTGTTTATTGTACTTACCAAACCACTAATATGAAAATGGTAATTTTTCAAAAAAAATTCCTTCTTTAATAAAATTTAGAATGCTTTTAGAACATATACAATAGCAGTGTAAAAACAGACATGAACTATGAATGAAGCTTCATGTTAATATTTTCATTCCTGAGCTCATATATTTTATTCTACAGATTTTGTATATTACTTTATCTGAATATAAATTACTGCTACAGGTTCAGTTATTAACTCTTGATCACCTAGTATATTCTCTTTAATGATGACCCCTGTTCTGTATCTACACACTTTGGTCATTGGTACGGTTTCTACTTCTTCACCAAGAAAGGACTTCAAAGAGCTGAACATTGCTAAAGGTTCATGGGTTAGCTTGTGGGCTTAAATCAGATACCACTTTGCTAAACTTCTTCAACCATGAAACTTGATTTTGTGTTTAGAAAAATAAATACAGTGAGAAATTAGTAAAGCACACACCTATCTTTTCCCACAGAAGGAAGGGAAGAGCATTCATGAAATGAAAACTCTATGCGCATTATAGAAATCTTGTTTTGTTTGTCGGAAAAGTGCATTTTAAAAATTATCACTTCAGAGTTAAAACACACACAGGGGAAAGTATGTAAAACACAGTTCCACAGTCCAATTCAACAAAACACTGACTGTGCCCTGGAAAGCGCCCCCCACCCCTCAGATTTATGACCCTATATTTTTCCCCTTCCTCCCACTCTCCCTTCCCCTCGCCTCTTCCTCTGGGCAGTAGCTTTCAAAGTCTGCTTCTTTGGGTGACCCACTCTTTTATAATAGTGGTGCCATGAATATTTGTCTTTTGTATGATCGATTGACCATGCTGAGGATAATGTCTTCCAAATTCATCCATGTCATGAGATATAAACTAGGCTGGATTATCTCCAGAAACAAAACCAACGACATTTTGTACAAGAAAGAACTTTATTTATCAAGAAGCCATCCCAACCCAGTTCAGCTCCAGTGCATGGATCCAAAGCTGGCTGGAGCCCTCTTTGGACTCAAGCCGTGGCAGGCTCATGATGCTGAAGGTGATGCAGAAGGTGAAGATCATAGGCTGATGGGTGCGGAGTCTTGTACATCCACGTCAGTGGACGATGACCACGCACTGACAGCTCCCAGGGTCAGTAGCCCACATGGAATACCACTGGAGGCAGATACAGAATCCAAGCAATCCAAGAAGTAGGAAAAGGGCGAGAGAGAGAGAGAGAGAGAGAGAGAGAGAGAGAGAGAGAGAGAGAGAGAGCCAAGTTCCCAGTGTCTCTCATTAAAAGGCCCCATCATCAGATTATGACATGTTTGGTAAGTTGGACACCATTACAACATTTTCAATGGGGTTGAAGTTGGCATTGAAAACTAACCACAGTAAGGTTTTGGCAATTTCATTATTGTTTTGTTGTGATGCGTGATATTACACTCTATGTACGGTTTCTTGTTTTGTATTTTATTGAGGATATATCATTTCCTTTGAAGTTAATTATCTCAAAAGATTGACTATTCTAAGGAATGATCACCTCCTGAGTTTTACTGTGGTCCTTGTAGTCTTAAAATGTGACCCAGGGAAGTGAGTGCATCCCCAGATCTGAAGGGTGACTAGAGGGCCCCCGAGTTAGGAGTTCCATCAACCTCCAGCTGGGTTGTTTCCGTGATTTTGAGGCTTGGTGTGCTCACTCTGCGTTTCCCTTGCAATCCACCCAGGACATTCCATTGTGATTTCTTTCAGAGGCAATCAGCAGTGGTAGGAAGGCACCATTTACTTTTACTTTTCACAAAGTGAAGGAAGATGGGCTCTTGTGGTTCATTTTTCTTTTGAATAGTTTACATACATTTTTACATTCTCTTCACTCTGCATTGCTCTGGAAAGGGGCCATAGGAGTACCTTAGATCATTATTGCAATATTTTCCTACCTCAGTTTCTGCTCAGAAATGTAAGATGTATCACATTGCGTTTGTTAACGATGTTATGCCTATTGATATGGATGTTCCTCTCAATAATGTTTTGAATTCTACAAGCCCAGTGATGCATTCCTTCCTGCTACTTAGTTATAGCTGAGAAGTTTACATACATCCCCCCTTGTTTCTTCTTATTAAACATGAACATATTTGCCGCCCATATAAGTATGTCTAGAGACATATCATCTGCCGGCACTGATGGCATCGTGCTTATAAGTGATTATGAGCGGCAATATCAGCTCTTCCAAGCTCTCAGCCATTCTGAGGTAGAAAAACAGGGCTTTCTGCTCCTGGGAAGGGTGACTGTCTCAGAAACTCCCAAGGACAAGTCTATCCTGTTCTGTAGGGACTCCATGGCAGTGAGGGTTTGGGATTTTTTTAAAGCTATATATGATCATTAATAGTCCACTCTGTATTGTCATGCCGACTCATCTTGCCTGTCTGCTGAGTTTTCACTTTTGAATTTCTGATAATGTAGATTTGCCTGCATATGAAATTTTATTTTTATCTGTAGCTCCTGTGCATCTCTTTGAGGATCCTTTTCCTTAGTGATATTGTTCTGCTCACCCCATTATCATATGTTGCCTTTCCTTTCATGCAACTTCCATAGCAGCTAGGTTGGGTGTTTTTTTTTGGGGGGGGGGGGAGTTAAGGGAAGTATGTTGTTTATACCTAGTTAGTGATTTTTTCCTCTTCCCCCCATCCTTGAGAACCATCAAACTCTTTTTATTCCCCATAAATGTAACACTTGACTTGACTTTTATAATAGTAGACTCATATAATATATAATAATCATCCTTTGGACCTGACTCATTTCAGTCAGAATATTGTCCTCCAGACTCACCTAGGCTATGAGGTTCTTGTTCACTAAACTACAGTTTTCTTTTTCTCTTACCAGGGCTTCTCCCTGACATTTAAGAAATCACATCTGATTATCAACGTTTTCCTGAATCAACTTTGAAACCCTCTTTCTAGCATCCTCTGCATTTAGCTATCATGCGATCCCTCGTTCCATGTCTGCTTTTGAACCCAGTGTGAATTTCTGGCAGCTCCCCACTGCTGTTCTGCTGCAACCATTTTTAAACGTCCTCAGCAGATCTTCACTTGAATGAGATTTTAATAACATCATTCTATAAAATCCACAGTCTGCTACAACACCTTCTTTGGAATGGGCATGAATAGAGAACCTTTCCAATCAGCTGGATATTCGCTATTTTCCCAATTTTTAGCATAGACAAATAAGGACTTCCATCATTACCTGTATTAGTTAAAATTCCTAGATTGTTATTCTGTACATTGCTAAAGGTTTTTGGCACCTAAGGCCTTCATTGCAGCTTAAACGTCTCTCAGCATCTTCTTTTCAGGATCATAAGCTATTTCCTGAAATGTCTGATCATACAGCCATTATATTTATGATAGTGACGGTACATTTCTTCCATCATCTTTTGATGTTTCCTACATTTTTTTCCCCACAGAGTTCATAAATAGTGCACTGTGAAACCAACCAACTGCACAAACAGGCTCACTGCCATCAAGTCAGTTCTGGTTCCTAGGAATCTTCCAGGACAGAGTGAAACTGCCCCTGGCAGTCAGTGAGGCAGTACCTCTTTACAGGAGTAAAAAGACCCTCTGCCTTCCTTTTGCATGACAGCTGTGGTTTTAAACTGCTGATGTTATTGCTAGCAGCTCAACAAGTAACCACTGCACCTCCAGAACTCTGATTCTGTTCTTTCAACTTCACCTTGACATGTCCTTGACACCTTCCCATTCTCTTTTTGACTTTCTGAGTCCAAGCTCCTGCACATTTTTATTATACTTTATTTGCCATCTCAAACCACCCTTTGAAATCTCTGTTCATCATTTCTTCCATTTGTTCTAAGTCAGTGATTCTCAACTTGTGGGGCGTGACCCCTTTGGGGGTGACATGACCTTTCCCAGGGGTTGCCCAATTCATAGCAGTAGCAGAATTACATGTAGGAAGCAGCAATGAAAATAATTTTATGGTTGGGGGATTGGTCAACACCATAGGAGGAAGGTTGAGAACCAATGCTCTAGGTACTCTGTGCAGAGCAAGTGTCAGAGTTTCTTCTGACTTCTGGTTTTTCCCCCTGTGTCAGTCCAGGTAGACTAAAGAAACAAATTCATATACCTGCATATGGTTAGAAGGGAAAGGTTTATGTATGAGAAGAAAGGAACATTGAGAAAGCATCCCAACACAGTCCAGTCCAAGGTCATAAGTCCAATATTAGCCCATATGTCTGATACCAATTGTTACAGTCTCCTTTGACTCACAAAGCAAATGCAATGGCACCAGGACAATCACAGACCAGTGGATGCAGAGTCTTGTGTATCCATTGGCAGTAGAAGCATCCCGGCGCTGGCAGGGGTCTCCCCAAGCCTTCTCATTCCCAGGGCTCAGGTTCCATCAGCAGTACCCATTGGCAGCAGAAGCATCTCAATACTGGCAGGGGTGTGTCTGTGGCTTTCCCAACTTCAGAAGTCTGTTTTCATCAGCGTAAGCCCATGTGGCTTCTCCTCTGGCTCCTCCAATACCTAAGACTCAAGGTCTATGCTGCTATCTTGTCTTGTCAGTCAAGCGTCTCCCAGGGACAGAATCTTTCATCTCCACAGGGGAAATAAGATGAGATTTCCCAGAATTCTCAGAGAAACCCATGCCCATACAAAGGTCTCATTGGCTGTCTCCAGATTGACAGGCTAGACTCCACCCCTATACTTCCAATCATGAAATTGACACCAAATTACATGACCACACTCTTTTGCTGTCTTTTTTGCTTTTGCTGTCTTTTTAATGACCCTTTGCTTTTTTCATGCATGATGTCTGTGATGGGGTCTAGGTTCTCAATCAGAATACTGTCTATTGATGCCTCTTTGGGGGTGAAGTCGCCTTAGAGGAGATGCTGTGGAGAACTTCTCTCTTGTCCTTTTTAGCCTGCTGCCTGCCTGGATTCTGCATCTGGCTCTGGGGTTGGTGCCCTACGTGGCTTGCTGAACATGGGGTTTTCAGCACCCAATTATGTTTCTGCCAGCCTTAGAATCTTAATACTCTGCAACCACCGGCCTGTGATCTCTCTTCTTACATCATGTTCCTGCTCTATCGGCCAGCAGCTGCATAAATTTGGAGGAAGCTTCAGTCAGCATCTGACCTATGACCTTGGGTTGGAAGGGACTGGGATGCTCCCTTGATATAAATTTCCCCCTTGATATAAAATTATTTCATATATATGTATGTATCTAGGTATGTTTCACCCCAGAACTGGTTTAGTTATTTGTGATCAGTATATCAACTCTAACCTTACAATAGTCTTTAAATTCAGGTGAGATGTACACAAGGTCATTCTTTGGCTCCCATGGCCTCCATGGCCTTCTTTTCATTTTGTTAAGTTTCAACTTGAATTTGCATATAAGGAATTTTGTATTTGGCCCTGGCCTTGTTCTGATGGATGATATTGAGTTTCTCTTTCATCTGTATTCATTAATATACTCTATTTTATTTCTGTACATTCTATGTAGAAAGGTTCATATGTGTAGTCATCATGTATATTGTTGAAAGTGTTATTTGCAAAAATGTTTTTTGCAATGGCTAATTAATTGGTCTTGAAAAAGTCTGCAATATTTTCTAGCTACCAATCCCTCTTTTTGTTTCCAATCACTCACTCATTCCAATCAATAGTAATTAATAGCATGTTTATCAAGTTCACAATGTAGAAATTGGTTAAAACTTCCAATTTCTTCAATTATATAAACAATTGTAATGAATCCTTAAGATAATCCTATGACACTAGTATATGGGCTCTAATTTACTGATAATACATCTAAAGTTTGGAAACTAAGCTTAGTTGGAGCTATTGCAGCTGTGTCAACAAGAAGACTTTATAAGCCTTTCCCATCGCCCAAGAATTAGTAGATTACTCCAGCCTAAGGAATGTGGAGAGGAGGAATCCGTTGAGAAGAACAGTGAACATACTTTAAAAGCAAAGCTAAGTTAATTGTAATCTTCTGAGATAAGCACACAGAGTGGATACTTATAAGGTGGTGGGTAAAAGTAGTGTCCAAAACGATTTTAAAAGAATCTGATAAGACAGATTGTAAACGTCTCTTTCTTGGAATCAACCCAACCATACCTAACCCATGGGATGGGAGAGTGAAAATGTTGTTTAGTGTCAAACCCTAAATCTTTCCATTTCAAAATTATATACGGAACTGATGATATTGGTTATGTGAGATTGTTGAATTCACCACTGCTTAACTTCCCAAATTCTGCCTAACTTTAGCACGCTCGTATACTTTTTCTTCCAAAATTGCTAAATGTCTGAAAGAGGCCTCTTGGGATTTGTCTGCCATTGTATGGTTTCTCAATGTTGTCATTGCTTTGTGGGCATAATTTCACGGCAAGTCTTAACAAAGTTAATTTTCCATTATGCATTTGTGCACTATTAAGATAAAAAGATCATTTAAGTCATATTTTAGTGGAGACACTGTTAACTCTTTATAATAATAATTATACTCTCAGCAATCAGCAGTGCTGTCATATTTCAAAAGTCTTGGAATTATTCTGCTTGTCATGATTTGAATTCAATCTTTTACTCTTATCCAAAATTAAACCACACCAGTGATTGTATCGGCATGAAATCTCTGATGCTTAACATTACCTTCTATCATTGAAATCTGTTGCAAAGAACTAAGAGATAAAAATGACTAAATTCTGAATAACTAGTTTCTTATAAAGCATTTGTTTGCTATCTGAGACTAGTCTTTTAAGTGTTCCTAAAAGATAGATACTATTTCCAAAAGATAGCTTTGAAGGAGTAATGCCTCCTTCCAATTTTGCTATGGCTCGCAATTGTTCTGGCAATATTTCAATCAACCAAGAATGAAGTTTCCACTTGCTGCTTTGTTTTTCCTTTGTTTTCATAAAGGTTGTCATTATCAATGCTTATGCAGTTTGTGAACATATGTGAAAGCTGCAAAGTAATAAAGAAGCTATAGAAAATCTGATGAGTTTAAGTTGATTGGTAAAGAAAAGTGAATAACCATGGAAAGCCACTAAATAAACAAAACTGTCTTGGAGGCAGTAAAATCAACATACTTCTTAAAACCAAATATAGTAAGACTACTTCTTATTTACTTTGGACGTGACATCAGAAAATTTCAGTCTAGAAAAGAACACCATGTTTGTTAGAGGGTCCATGCAAATGAAGGAAATCTTCCGTGTAATTGATTGACACAATGTAACAATAGATTCAAACATTGTGAAAATGGTACAGGATATGTTTTAGTTTATTATGCATAGGATTACTATGCATTGGCACTTCGAACAAGAGGCAGTTGTTCCTATACAACAGAAGAATGATGCCTGGTTTAAAATCAAGAAAAGAGTGCATCAGGCTTATAGCCTCATACCATCCTTATTCAATTTGTATCCTAAAAAAATCATCAGAGAAACTGATTGTATGAATAAGAATATGGCTTCAGAGTTGGAGGAAGGAATATTAACAACCTGAGATATGCAGATGATATGATTTTGCCTACTGAAAATGAGTACATGAAACATTTGCTGATGAAGATCAAGGATTGCAGTCTTCAGTATGAATTATGACTCAATGTAAAGAAGACCAAAAGCCTCACAAGTGGACCAATGGGTAACATCATATAAATGGAGAAAAGATTGAAGGTGCTAAGAATTTTGTCTTAGTTGGATCCATAATCAATGCTCAGGGAAGCATCAAAAAATACATTACATTAGATAAATCTGCAGCATGACACCTCTTTAAAATATTGAAGAACAAGGATGTTCTTTGAGGTCTAAGGTGTGCCTCACCCAAGCCATGATATTTTGGATTTGCCTCATAAATATGTGAAAGTTGAACATTGAAAAGGGAGGCCAATGCAGAAGAAATGCATTTGAATTATGATACAGGAGAAAAATATTGAAAGTACCATGGACTAATAAAAGCACAGACAAATCTGTCTTGGTTTTTTGGCAAGAATTAGAGCCCAAAGATGGTGCAACTTCATCTTACATACTTTGGGCATGTTGTCAGAAGAGACAAGTCTCTGGAGAAAGCATCATGTTTGGTAGAGGGGAAGTGAGAAACAGAAAGACCCTCCGGGAGTCAGATTAACACAGTGACTGAAGCAATGGGATCAAGCTTAGGAGTGATTGTGAGAATGACTTGGGGCTTGGCGGTGCCTCCTTCTGTGGGGCATGCAATTGTGGCTGGTTGGAGCTGAACGGAAGGCCACTAACAGCAGTGACAACAAGATTACTGTGCACCAGAACTAACAGGACAGAGACAGCAATGCTTGGGAAACATTTTAACACAGTTAGGGACCATAAAGATTTTTGGGGGGAAGGGTTTTTTCCATAATCAAGCATTACCTGTGATTCAATGAAGATATTTGGATCACTCACTTTAACAGTATGTTGTGGCATACAGAAGAGTAGTTCTACCAGGCCTGCAGATCACCAAGAGGAGAGACTTTCTCAAACACAAGCATTGACCAACTTGGTTACTTACTATCTCTTTTCTTCAACTTGAGCAGAATTGTAGGAATTTGCAGGGCCTCACACTTCACATCATAAACAGGGTGATATCACTTTGGACAAACCCAAGGAAACTATGAGAACATAGGACATAGACTCTATCAAGAGAGGTGCTTTATTATTATGAAGTGTTATGAGTTGCAGTATGCTTTGACAGCTGAAAAATATCTAAATTTGTAGACTTGCAACTCCTCTCTGGTATATAAGGCTACCATATACATGATCACTCAAAATAATCTGTTCTCTTGAATATTATATTCTAGTTCATTGATTTCTATTTGTATCGTGGAGGTCTTTTCAGTTTGAGTGTTAAGAAAGAAACTGATAAAGTGACCATTTCGAGTCCATATAAAATCATGGTGCTAATAATCAATAATAGAAAGGTATTGTTTATAAAGTGTCTAATAATTCCCCGATCCCACCCAGATAGATAGATCCCAAGTCGTAAGATTTGTGATAGAAATACCTTTCAGGTAATCCTGTGAATTCAAATAGAATTGATCAGGCTGATTTGCTTTAAAAAATAAAATGAAATTATGTTTATGTTACTGTATTATTTAGCATTAGTCTTTATGAAAGGAGGTGTCAGAAGTGCTGCAATTTATTGTTACCTGATGTGAAGACAGAGAAATGATAGAATAACAGGACATGTAGACATCCTTCTCAAAATATTTTGAAAATTACTTCTTTTTTTCTTTTTTTTTACCGCCACCTACTTATTTTTTCAAATCATCCTCAAGACCAAATTTTTTTGCATTGGGGGAGGGGTGGTTCAATCAAGGGTTGAGCAATATTAAGCTTAGGTTCTTCATATAGTTTGTTTCAAGGAGATTTTTGAGACAATAGGAACTTGGCCCAAGTGAAGAATGACTTCTAGCAGGAGGTTTCTGACAGAGTAGGGTGCACTGGGCACTTATGCACCAAGGTATGCTTGCAAACTCATGAAGAATAAAATGTGAGTATTGGGGGACTGGAGTTTTCTAGTAGAGAGGGGTATCTCTATGTACTTATTGAAAGAATGAAAGAGCTTTGTAACACTCATCTAAGTAGGCAGAGACCCAATTAAGGAGACGTATGGGTCAAATTTATATTACTTGAAGCTGACACAATATGCTAAAACTCAAGAACCAGACATGGGAAGCACTAATGTCTTGGTGATTAAAGCATTCATCTGCTAACTAAAAAGTTGGTTCTTTGAACAAATCCACCAGCCTTGACTTCTTCCTGTCTCATGCTAATCTCTTGATTCTGCTGCTTCTCCTGTGCCTCTGTTTCTAGCCATTATTACTGTCTTCAGGTTCACAACTCTCATCATGTTCTTCAGTCACGCACCAGCATTTTTTTAACATCCATAATTCCACCAAAAGTCTATTAAAGATAGACTTTCACTATTGAAAACCAAAAGCATGCTGCCATCAGGTAAATTCCAATTCATAGAGACCCTTAAAGACAGAGTAGAACTGCCTCTGTGGGTTACCAACACTGTAACTCTTTAAGAGAATAGGAAACCTCATATTTCTCCCAGATTTTACTATTAGGCATGTTAAGATTCTTCAGGCTTTTATTTATTATCCAATTCCAAAACTGCTTTCACATTTTTGGTATTTATTTGAGTAACATCCTACTCCTTGTTCTAAATTCTACCTAAGTGGAGGGTTTTAAGAAAGATCTCACAATGTCAGAGTCCAGAAGTCCAAAGCCTTTCTCTGCTTGATCTAGGGAAAATGTCTGATCTCCCTTCAACATATGGGATCCCCTCTCCCCCATCCCTTGGCAATCTCTTTGTATCATGGTATTAGTACTTCCCTTGTCTACGGCCTCACAGCACAGAGATCCTGGAGTCAAAGAATACACCCTCCTCTGGGCTCTCATTTCTTGGTGGTAATATGTTTTCCCTTTTCCTGCTTATTTTTCTTTCTAATTAAGCTCATCCCTAAAATTAAATTACTGTATTCCACCCTAATCCCCTTACCACTAACTAGCTGATCATGTCACTCAGATCATGGGGTGGTTCCTGTGGACAATTGCATTACTATATAACTCTGAAATCTCTGAGAATAATGGCCCAGCCAAATTAACGCACATTTGGGGGATCAAAATTCAATGCGTGACACCATCCTTTCCCACTTTCCTATTCTCGTTACTACTGCTAAAATTCCCTCAGGTGATCAAGTTCATGACCCAAAATGTTAATTATAGATTTGTTTTGGTTCTCTAATCAAGTATTTGCTCTCTTTTACAGTAATTTCCAAACTAGACAATTTGCGGACAAGTAGATTCTGAATAATGGCAAAGTCATATGTGAAAGAGGAACAACAGCAGAACCAGAAACCAGAACATGGAATAGGCTGATAGAGTTCCCAACCCATGGTAGAGAGTAAAGCTGATTGGTCTGTGCAAGAGGGTGGCTTGCAGAGTGGGGTGCCTTCGGACAATTAATTGGGGAAGTTGGGTTTGCTGATCCATAGAAATGGAGCTGAATGCTTTTGAGCTGAGGGAGTCTCTGGGTACTTAATTCAGAGAGTAGGTTTGCTGACCGACAGAGCTTAAATTGAATGTCTACGGTTGAGGCTTATAGTAGAGTATTGTGCCCCTTAAACATTTATTACCCACTTGAGAGGTTTCTCACATGTTCTGATAAATAACTCAACCCTGTGCATTGTTCACTACAACTTGTTAACTTTTTTAATATCTCCTTTAATCATGAATTTTCTTGTGTGAGTTCGTGTAACAATTGCCACATATATTAGAAACTAAAATGAAAAAACACTGAACATTAAGACAGTACAGCCATGTCATCAGAACAGTGGGAGGATCCTAGTATATACCCCAATGTATATACCCCAATGTACCCTTCCCTGTTCTTTTTTCCCCCAATACCCTCTCTTCTTCCCTCCTGTCCCTTCTCCTTTCTTTCCTTACCCTAGCATTTGAAGTCTGTTCCTTTTGTGGGGAAAAAACATTTTTCATTTGTTTTTATTTTTGTCTATAATAATGAAGTCATGAAATATTTACTTTGGGGATTGCTTAATGTATTAGAGTTCTCTAGAGAAAAAAAACCAGGACACTAATAATTTTATATATTTATTTATATAGATAGGAAGATCTCTTACATAAGAAATAAATAGCTAACTAATCAATAAAGCAGTACAAATGGATCGGTGCAACGCACTTTCCAGTCCTTCCAGTCTTGAGGGCCGAGTCCTCTGTAGAACAATTCAGGCTCTCTGGCCACAGCAGCAAACAGTAAGGCAGGTCACCAAGATGACTTCCATTAGTCCCCAGCTCAAGAGATGTATATTCCAGTAGCGTGGTGAAGCAGGGCTTAAGGGAACCTCAACTCCCAGCAACACAGTCTATGAATTAGGTGTCCCATGTGTAGTATAGCTTGTAAATTGAGGCATAGGACAGACAAGGCAGCCAACTGCTCCGAAGATCCAAGAGCAAGAGATGAAGGGCAAGCATCACCTAGCCATTTATAGCTCTGCCCTTCAATTGTCCTCACATGTGTTCATTGTCCATGATATCACAACAAACCTAGTTATCCTCTTTGGCCATGTTGACACTACAAACCTACCTATCACACTTAACTTTCCTGAGCATAATGTCTTCCAAATTTGTCCATGTCATGAAATGTTTGACAGATTCATCATTGACTCTTAGATATGCATACTATTCAATTACATGCATAAATATTAGAGTGCATTTATCAGATAAAAGTGTGATATAGTTCATTTATCCATTCCTCCACAGATGGGTTTTTTGGTTGCTTCCTTCTTTTTGCTGTTATAGAAAGTACTGTGAAAAGCATGGATGTGTAGTTTTATCTTTTTATTATGTACTAGAATTTAGAATACTTGTCTACTACCTAAATATTCAAGTTTTAGAATCTTACAGTTCAAAGGATATTAACCTATTTCTCTGAAGCCATTACTTGATGTTTACATTCAAGAATCATTCCCTTAAGTAGTTTTAACAAAATTTATGACATAGCTAGCATTTATGTTCCTGTTTTCTGGTCATTATATTTATGTGAAAAGATTCAGTGTTAAGCTGATTCTTATACAGTTTCATAGAGGACAGATTTTGAACACTTTTGGTTTAAAAATTGCGACATGGCCTTCTCCTGAGTATTCTGGGAATTGCAGTATTACTTCCCTAGAGGTGGGAGACACTGTCTCAGCTCAGTTCTTGAGAGATGCTCTACTGACAAGATGTGTGGTGCTATGCCCTGAGAGCTGGAGAAACCACATGGGCCTACTCTGAACTGGAAAAGCCATGTAAATACCCCTGCCAGTGCCATGATGCTTACATCACCACCGGATCCACAGCAATTCCAACCCACTGGTCTGTGATCCTCCTACATTTGGCACCACTGGACTAATTGGGTTTTTAGACTTGTTCTGAACTGGGCTGAGATGTTTTCTCAGTATTCAATTGGTCCTGTATTGGTCTATTGGTCAATTGGTCTTTCCGAAACACATATCAGTGTCTGTGAATTTGTTTCTCTAGTCTACGCAGACTAACACAAAGATCACCTGGATCTTTTGTGAGGAAATACACCAGAATAGGGAACTGGCTTTGACTCGTGTCAGGGAATCAGCCCCTAACATATCATCACTGGTCCAGTTGTACATTTGTACAATTGTACATCAATAATAAGTAAGGATTATAGTAAAGACATAAAAATATGATAGAAGAGAGAATGAAATAATGGAGTCAGACAGAGTTCACCTCAGGCCCACTGGTCATCCATGTGGAAAGAACAGGAGCAGGAAAAGTGAACTTTTATTGCTAACCAAGGCTTATATCTCTTTTGGGGGGTGTTCATGTCCCCTAATCACAGGTAAAAACATGTCACAGGAAGGGGTTGTGCTATAGGTAATATTGTAATGGGAGGGATGATCTAGGGTTACTAGGGACATGTGCTCAAAAGGAAGGGGAGGGATTAGTGGTATGCATGAGACAAGATGAGCAGAACCTAGATTCATGATGGCAGCCTTACCTTGATTGCCCTTGAGCTGGAGGCTTGATTTAGGCAAAGGTTTCAGGGAAAGTAACCCATTGTCCTAACTGCAGGGAGTGAGCCCTGCCTGTTGTGTGAGACAATGGTTTCCAGATTACTGAAACTTCAGGGAGAATATCGCTAAGCATCTGATCTTCTACCAAGTGCTGGCAAGCAGCCTCTCTAATGTTTGGCATATCTTTGGGAGAAGCAGAGCTGGGGAAGAGTCTTCTTGTAATTCCACAGGTTATAAATACTCCCTCAATGCAAGAACAATTTTTTTCTAATAAACGGGCATTCTGTGGTGCTCACAATTACTGAAGACAGAATGGGTGCATACGCAAATGTGGTGAAGAAAACTGATGGTGTGCCCAGCTATTAAATAAAAACATCTGGAGTTTTAAAGGCTTGAAGCTAAACAACTAGCCATTTATCAGGGAAACAACAAAGCCCACCTGGTAGAAGCACGCCAGCCTCTGCGATCACAGATGTTAACAGCATCAGGTATCCGGCATCAGAAGACCACAAACAAATACATCAATACAAATGATGGGGGTAGGAGTGTAGACCCAAAGTCCATCTGTAGGTAATTGGGCATGCCCGCTCAGAAGCGTCACAAGAAAAGAGCCAGACAACCAGAGTGCAGCCTAGCACCAATGGAATGCACAGCATTCCTATAGTTCTTTAATGTTTCCTCCTTCTCTATCATGACCCCGGGTCTACCTTACAAATCTTGATAGACTGGAGCATGTACACTAGTACTGATATGAGCTATGGACACATGGAATCCAGGACAGATAAACCCCTCAGGAACAGCAATGGGAGTGGCGACATCATGACGGTAGCAGGAAAGTGGGGGAGTAAAGGAGAGGAATGGGGCATCAACTATAATGACGTATAACTGCACCCTTCTCCCCAGGGGGAAGAACAACAGTAACATAGATGAAAGGAGACAGCATCAGTGTAAGATATGAAAATAATAAAAATAATTTGTAATTTATCAGGGGTTTGTCATGGTGGGAGAGTGGGGGAGGTAGGGGAAAAAGATAGGAGCTAATACAAAGAGCTTAAACAGAAAGAAAATATTTTGAAATTGATGGTGGCAACATGTATCTAAATTTGTTTGATCCAATTGATATATGGATTGTTTGGGTTTTTTTAATCATTTTATTGGAGGCTCATACAGTTCTTATCACAATCCATACATCAATTGAATCAGGCATGTTTGGGCATATGTTGCCCCCATTCTTTTCTAGACATTTACTCTCTATTGAGCCCTTGGTATCAGCTCCTCCTTTTTTTCCACTACCTCCCCTACTCTCCCACCTTCATGAACCCCTGATAAATTTTAAGCTATATTATATTCATCTCTCACACGAACCGCTATCTGCCTTCCCCCACATTTTCTCTTGTTCTTCCCCCGTAGGGGTGTACAGTTATGCACTGATCACTGTGATCTGTTCCCCCTTTCTCCCTTCCTCTCTCCCACTTCCCCCTACCCTTCTGGTATCAGTATTCCCTCTCCTGCTCCTGGATTCTCTGTGTCGTTAACTCCCATCCCTTTCTATATCTGTGTACATGTTCCTTCCTAGTCTAAATTGAGAAGCAGCACTGGGAGCATAATAGTGGGGGGTGAGGAAGCCTCAAGGAACCAGAGGAATATAGTGTGCTTCATCGATGCTTTCTTGCACCTTGGTGACTCATCCCTTCCCTGTGGCCCCTCTGTGGGGAGATTGTTCCACTGTCTACAGATGATCTTTGAATCTCTGCTCCAGCCCCCTGCATTCTCAACAATATGTTTTTGTTTGTTCTGTGTCTGCTGGTTCCTGTCACCCGGTCCCTATGGCCCCTCATGATCACGCCATGTGCTTCTTCCTTGTAGATTTGTCACTTCACTGCTGAATGGCAGCTTGTGTAACTTCAAGCCTTCAAGACACCAGATACTATATCTTTTCATAGCCAGACGCCAACCACTTTGTTCACCACACTTGTTTATGAACCCATCTTGTCTCCAGCAATTATGTGGAGAGGGTGAACACCTCAGATGGCCGATTTGCTGTCACAAAGTGTTCTTGTATTGAGGGGAGGGAATGAGCAGAGGCCCAAAGTCCATCCCCCACCTCAGTGTATTGCCACATAAATATATGTATGTGGGCCAATGTCTCTATTTTTGTGGATCCATGTATTTACATATGTATACCTCTATGTTATACCTCTATGAGAGTCCCCAATGAAATGATTTATTAAAAAGAATTTTAAAGAAAGAAAATGTCATAGGAAAGGACATGGAATAATGTGAATTTTGTTTTTATTAGACATATATGTAAATTTTAAGGGTATGGTATATGCATATAAGGGTATGGTATATGCATATAATATATACATGTGTGTAAAATTTTGTTTATCCATATATGTGCATGTTTATACATATACTCCAGTGTAAAATATGTTTTTAAAGATTTTTATCATAAAAATCTTAAAGCTCTGCCAAAATCTTATTTATGCTCATTCATTTATCTGTAAAGTATTCATTAATTTCGCATGTTGAGTAGAATGGAAATATAAAAAATAGTAGCATGATCTCTGTCCTTGAGAGCCTGGAATTCAGGGAAGAGTAATTGATATGGGAGCACACAGTGCTTTATGTTATACCTAAATTTCTGGAGTGGAACTTATGTGTATATTTAATGCTCTGAGAACGCAAAGCAGAAAGCAATCACAATTAGCTATGGGCCTCTGTTTGACTCACATTCTTTACTTTTCATTATAGTCATAGATAGTACACTAATTTAATTTAATTATTTAAAGATGCTAGTAGCACATATTTTCTTCTTTTAAATGTGTTATAGAATAGTTGGCAAATAATAGAGCAATATTATGAAATTTTTCCTCTGAGGTTGTAAACAATATAATTCTTTTTTTGCGTGCTTGAATTATTTTTAGGCTCATGCTTCAGAAAAGCTAAAGCTATTTAGAAGAAGAAATTGCTGTGAAAAATCGGACCCTCTCGAAAGCAGCTGTTTATGCAACGTGAGAAAACTTGTTTGTAGTAAATCACCCATCTTGCTCTTTCCTTACAGGATTAAAATAGTATGCAAATATGTTAATATATTAGGGTAAAATTTAAACAGTAAGATATGTCTGAAATTCTAGACTAAAAGATATTGATGCTTAAAATCATATATATAAAATCATTAAGATATTTGATAAACTGTTAGATGTAAAATACAAAGAATGTTATTATACAAGGGTAGGTCAAAAAATTTTGTTATCGCACCATAGAAACTTATTAAACAAACATCAACATTTCAAGTTATCATTTATTGGCAGATTCTCTCTCTAGATCTGGCCATCTATCCACTTAGAAGTGTGCAGATTCCAACTCACCTTGCCCCTGAAGCCTACCCTGAAGTGCCCTGAATTGCTGCTTCACTGTAGACTACATCTAAATGTATGTGACACCCAAAGGGCAGGGAACCAAGTTCTATTCCTTTAAAATGTTTTGATCAATACAATGATGCTTAAAAATTAAAAAGCATTTTTATGTTTTCAATCCAAAAAGAAGTTTGAAGAAGGTAAGGTCACGGTTTGAGGGCAAGAGGGGTTAAGATTTCTCAAAGAAATTCTTATAGGGCAGCCCTTGCTAACCTGACACATGAGCAGGTGAGTCTTGTGATAGGGAGTAAAAAAAAAATCCTTGACACAATTTCCTGAATTTTTTCTCCTCGCTGAAAGTTTTTATTTTCTTAAACATTCTTCCAAATAATCCCTGTGATTGCCTTTTGTCCTTCAAGAAAATCTATGGTGATTACCCCTTTGTAAATAGTACCCCTCTGCTTCAACTTCACCAGTCCAGCCGATCACCTGGGACACCACCATTTTCGTTGGTTCTTGTCATTCTGCAACATATTGATTAATCAAAACTTGGCATTTATTAAAATTTGTTCTGTAAAAATTGTCTCCATTAGATTCAATCTTAATGAAAAATACTGATGCAAAAATTATCTCTTTGAGTTAGTTGATGCTAGGACATTTTTTACACCAAATGAGTCTAAAGGTTGCTGTTGTCAAGTTTTCATATGTTGAGAATGCCTAACTCTGTGAGATCCCAACTTCTGAAACTTTCATATCAATAAGCTTTCATATCAATAAAAGTTCTTTGACCTTCTGCCATCGGTTTCAGGCACA
The DNA here is from genome assembly GCA_004026705.1 of Nesogale talazaci. Classification (NCBI taxonomy): domain Eukaryota; kingdom Metazoa; phylum Chordata; class Mammalia; order Afrosoricida; family Tenrecidae; genus Nesogale; species Nesogale talazaci. Next base: position 11,109 of record PVJH01002461.1, on the reverse strand, counting down.
GTTTATTCATAGAGGATGATGGTCTTCCCTGTCTTAGTTCAGCAGACTTCTTTTTAAAACAAACCAACAAAAAATATCCACAGTGTTATTAGCATTTTGTCTACACATCACTCAATTCAATTATTCAACCATATCGAGAAAAGTTGTATAATCTTTATCACAATTGGCTTCAGAACATTTCCTTTTTCCCTGTACTCATTGTTTTACTTTTCATCTTGACAAATATATAGAGAACAAAATATTCACCAACTCAATAACTTCTACAGGTAAAATTCAGTGCTATTAATTATACTCCTCTTCTACAATCATTATTGTTATTCCTTTCCAAATTGTTCCTCCATCATTAAAATGAATTCAGTGTTCTGAAACAAAACCTCTTCCTCCTTTATCCATGGTAGCCATAGGTCACATTTGGTTTATTTATTTTTTAGTGTTTTTCTTAATCTATCAATAAACTGATGTTTTATGTGGGACAGCATTCCCACAGATTGCTGCAAAACTTGAATTTTAGAGAGATGTCCACTCACATTTTGTCAAAACTCTAGTAGTAGCTGTGACTTCAAATATGATTTTCCTAAGGCACAAAAAAAGTACTCTTTTTATTTGAAGGCAACCTAATGAGTAGTATGCATAATAACTTCAAAAAGTTAATGGACAAGTGGAATTAAAAGATAATGGAATGCCCCTGTGAACTCTTTAAAATCCCCTCATAGTAGTGAAAGAATTTTTCTGCAGACATCCACATGAACCATAGAGAGATGCTTGAAAATATTTTGTTTGGAATGAACTCATGCCTGCATGAACTGGAACTTTAACAATATTTTTTACTTATCTTTGTCTCCCCCACCACCCCGAGGTGATTAGATCTATATTGAAAACCAAATAAAGAAAAAATTTAAGGAGGACTTCAGGTACACTTCAAAGTCTCTTTGACAGAGCAAAAATTAAAATTCTAGTCAGATTAAAAAAGAAAACAGCAGAATGTTCTGCAAATACAACCAAAACATGCTACCAATTTTAAAATAGTGTGCTTTCTGGAAACCTCATTAAACATCCTCTGACTGTACAATCTCTCTATTTCTTTGGACTCTTAGTACATGTTTTTGAATATGTGATTTTGTATTATTTCCCCAGCCCTAATTAGCTTTCGTCATTAGTCTTTATTTGGAGTCCATCAACAGGCATTATATGTTCTACTTCTATTCACAATTTTTAAGTTAAGGAGTTTTTCTGAATAGTTGAATGCCTATCCATATTGCCTTTCCCCATACTATTTCATTGCCTACAGTTTCTTTCGTGGGTGTGTGGCATCACTGCCCTGGTGGGAGTCAGAAGCCCACCTACAGTTTCTTATCCATGCTGTGCTTCATCAAGCTATTCACTTTGGTATGTGTCTTATGATGAACTTGCTTGACATTGAGGAATCATGATCCAGAGTCCCAGCCTCTGAAGTGTATATTCAAATGAGGAGGTTGGTTGAATAGCCCAAGTAAATCATTCTCATTTTATTTAATCCACAAAGTATCCTAAAATTTTATTAATGACATTTTATAGTATTTTAAATACGTAGATACAATGCACATGAACACCACAAGAGAAATATGAGGCTTTCAAAGAGTTATTCTCGTAAGCCCCTGGGGCGGTTCTACTCTGTCTTACAGGGTAAATATGAGTCACAATGACTCCAGTGCAGTGTGTGCTGAGTTTGATATGTATGCATTACATTAAATGATTTATTGATACCTGTTGTTATTAGGTTTACTGTTGTTGTTCCATGCTCTCGAGGCGTTCCAATTCATAACAACCTCACACACAATAAAGAAAACACTGTCCAATTCTGTGCTATCCCCACGATCCCTGCCATATTTGAGCCTGCTCTTGCAGCCACTTTATATAAACCCCTTCTCACTGAGGGTCTTTCTCTTTTTCACTGACTGGCTCTCTATTTTATCATGAATGAAGTCTTTCCTCATGCACTGGTCCTTCTTTATGACATGCCTAAAGCATGTAACTTCACCTAGATGATTAACTATAAACTCTTATAGTAAAATCATCAGGTCACTGTTTTTTTCTTGAAATCATCTACTGATAATTCCAAAGGAACTGATTCATTTCTCAGAGAAATATGATCTTCCTATCTGTGTTTATGTAACTATGTCTATAAATATTTCCATCATAACTACATAAACTGTCTAAAGTTAAAATTTTCTTTATGGAAAAATGTTTCTTGGTAATTAGGTACTATTTTATGATATCATTAATCTACTTAATTCCTATGTCTCTGCTGGTCTTGTAGTCCCTGGCTAATTCATCCAGACCGAGAAAGAACAACTAGAAATTGTTGAGGACTTTCTTATTTGATTAGGAAGCACTGGTGGGATAGTGGTTACCTACTAGGCTGCTAGCTGCAAGGTCAGTTGTTCAAAACCATTAGCTACTCCTGGGAAAAAAGACAGGGTTGTCTTCTCCAGTAAAGAGTTACAGCCTCAGAAACTCACACCCATTGTTCTTCCCTGTCCTATCAGGTCCCTCTGAATCAGCATGGACTGAATAGCAATGCGTTTGGTTTTATACTTTGATTTACTTCAAACACCAATGTGTTTGATTAACCTAACAACCCTTGGAAGTAGACAAAACATGAAATATTTTTGTTGCCAATTCAGAGATGAGATAACTGTGGCCTAAGTAGTCAAAAATGTAAATGTCAGAATGAGTAGTAAAGTGAGGCTGACACAGGGAACCCAGGACAGATGAACCCCTTAGGACCAGTAGTGAGAGTGGAGATACAGGAGGGTGGGGGGAAATGGGGTGTAGAGGGGGAGCTGATTACACATAACCTATCTGGAGGAGGGACAGTGGAGGAGTGGGCAAAGTGAGACGTCAGGCAGTGTAAGATATGACAAAATGATAATAATGTATAAAATATCAAGGGTTGGTTGCAGAGGGGAAGGCATAGTGGGAGGGGAGGAAATGAAAAGCTGATGTCAAGGGCTTGGGTAGAAAAGCAAATTGAGAATGATGGTAGCAGCAGGCTGGCGAAGATGCTTGGCACAATAGATGTATGGATGGATTGTGATAAATGATATATGAGCCCTCAGTAAAATGTTTTTTTAAGAGGAACTGAGTTACAAATCCATTCTTCTGTTGCAAAGTCTATACATTTTGTATATGACATCAATATGTGAATTAGCAAAAATCCCATATTCCTTCTTAGAATTGTCTATGAACTCTACCATTATGGTGATATTCTTTTTTTTAAATCTTTCTATACTGATAGCTAAACTCTCGTTGGTCCTTTACCACCCTACCCACCTCTCCAGCGCCCCCACCCGACCCCCTGTGTAGCCTGACTGCCTTAGCTTTGCTCTGCCCTTCACCTTGAGTAGAGTTTGGGAAGCCAATGTAGTGAAAATTAAAACTCAAGGCTAAGCAAAAGTCCAGAGATGAATACCTGATTAGTGAAGGAATTTCTACAGCCCGAGAAAGGCCCCAGTACTTCAGAAGAATTCTACTGACACAGTGCCTAGTGCTCGGCTACTACCCAAAGGTCGAGGATTCAAACACCAGCTCCTCCCCAGAGAAAGATATGGCAACTTGAGTCCATAAAGACTTACAACCCTAAAAACCGTTTAGTATGTAACAGACAGAATGAGTTTTAGAACACAGGAAAGGATTTCCTATGAGAAGTTTTACAGGCAGTGGTTATCAAAGAGGTCTTAATTGAAACCAAATGCAATTTTTATGACAACTGTCATAGGGCATCAAGGTGAAGCTGTATTACATGATCTAGGCTTATAAATTAGCTAAGTGCTATTGACAGCATGTTTAATTCATGGCAAAGTTTGCAACTGCAGCATTGAGGCACACACCACTGGATAAAGATTTTAAGGGCAATGAAAAGGGAGAGTAGGACATTCTTGTCAAAAATTCAACTAAGTGTCTATCTGTTCCTTGAAAGGAAAAAAGTGTGCAAAATCTCAAAAAAGCCATCTGAGAAAATTGCTGCTGTCCATCCTAATAAACCATAAGTCTTCCTATGAAATATTATTTCTCCCACCATTTCAGCAATATTACTTAACTTATTTATTTGTGGGCTTCTTTGAATGCATATTTCAATCAAATACTTTGGAGTCTAAAATAATTCAAAATATTTTTGAAATAGATTATTGGGAATCAGGAAAGTTCATTGCTGTGTACCCAGTAGTGTTCACAAGTCAATATTTACAGATTTTCCAAAAATTTATATAAGTAAATATCACCTTAAGAAAGAGAATACATGTAATATTCAATTTACAAAATAGACAGGTCATGATGTATGTACTCTTATTGAAGAGAGATCTATGGCAGCTTCTAACACAGTGAAAACATTTCCATTTATCAAGACAGGAGAAACATTTACAACCAACCGCCTCATAATCTAGTAAGTGTTCAACTTGAAGAGCATCTCTATTTGACTGTTGACTAAACTTTATTAATTTCCTTAAAAGAACTTCTCTCTGTCCTCCTAAAAAGTGATCTGCCTGTCTAAATTTTGAAGTAAACTTAAAAGGTGTCTTTATATATACAACATGCAAATATGGTCTGATCCTTCAAACTTAAAGTATCATAAAAATGTTTTTATCCACAGGAAAACTGGCTTAAAGAGAAGACTAGTGTGGATGCCAAACTTCAGAATTCTTGGAACTTTTGTAGGATCCCAAAGGACTTTCCCAGTGTTACACTGCTCCTCCCCTTCAATTAATTCCTTGGGAGTTAGGATCCTTCTTTTCTCTGCAGTGCAGAAATATTAGCCCTTCCAGTGATATGCTCATAAGTCAAATAAGCTATACTGAGCCTTGTGTCTTGTGATTTGTCTTCATTTTTCCACCAAAATGACCAATTGCCTTTGTTTTCATAGTTCCCTGTGAAGATGATTATGTATTCTCCTACTAACCAAGTTAGTAGTACAAATCTACCAGAAACACGGACCTTACCATCTGCTTCTGCAGTCATTACCTTGACAAGTCTATGGAACAGTTCTGCTGTGTGAACATGATTCAAATGACAAATGGGGCTTAATTTATCTTTAAGATAAAATCACTTTCACCGGGCATCTTAATCTGTAGCCTATGGGGACAAAAAATATTCGTGGCTTAAAACTTTCAATGGAAAAGACAAAGTGAGAGCGTGTCTTGTTCACCAACCACTCTGGATTCCCTCAAAATAGTAGCACATCGTTATAGATTAAACTATAATGTTAACACGATTGTAAAAAGTCATAATCTGAAGTAAAAGGAAGCCACGCTGATTATTAAAAGTACATACACTCCCAAAAAACCTGTACACAAGCATTAGTTCTATCTTTATTCCTGGTCACCAAAAACTGAAAGCAACCAAAATGCCCTTCAAGAAGTGATTTGAAAAACAAATGATAGCATTATCTTATAATAGACTATTATTCCCTGGTGAAATGAGATTACAAGCCATGGAAATATAGAGAGAAATAAGAATTGCATATTGTTCAGTGAAGGAAGCTAGTTCAAAAAGTTACACGCTATGTGTCTATGATTCCAACCACCCGACATCCGAGGGAGAAGATCATCATGATAAATAAAACAATGGCTTTTAGAGATTCAGTAGAGTACAGGGGTGGTTGATAAGTGAAAGCACAAAGGGATTTTGTATAGCAATACAACTATTGCATTTAACACCGAGGCAGTCATCTAATCTGGTGTCAATTTGAGAATTAACAGTGTAAGGGTGGAGTTTAGCCTGTCAATCTGGAGATTGCCAATGAAACCTCTGTGTGGACATGGCCTTCTTCTGAGAATTCTGGGAAATATGGTAATTCCTTCTTGAAGGCAGGAGACACTATCTCTCGGCTTACTCCCTGGGAGACATTGCAGCTGACAAGACATATGGCAACATGGTGATAGACTCTGAGCCCTGGAAACTGGAAGAACCAGGAGGAGAGCCCTGCCAGCGCTGGCTTGCTTCTACCACCATTGAATACACAAGACTCTGCACCCACTGACCTGTGATTGTCCTGCTGTACATTGTATGTGCTTCATGAGTCTGAAAAGGACTTTATAGATGGTTATAATACATATAGGCTAATATCGGACTTATGACCTTGGACTGGTCTGGGCTGGGATGCTTTCTTTTTCTTTTTTTTTTTTCCAATTGTATTAGTCTCTTTATTCTTTTGATAATCTCTTCCACTTTTAGCTGACAAAATGGTTAAGGATCCACTTCAGATGCTGGCACCGCTAAGAACATGGTTGCTCCCTTTATTTAAACTCGGAATTAAGCCTTTGGGTTCTTGTCGCTATGTGGATCCCTGTGGTCTGGCTGTCGCAGGCATCTGGAGACAGCCTCCCACTGTCGCCGTCTACCACGTGGCTCTAGCTCCTCCGGGAGCACTACACAAGGTGAATTTAGTTTACTGATAGTCGACTAGGAGGAGGCATTCTCAAGTGAGTTTAAATGCATTTTATTTTTAAACAACCTACACTTTTTTTTTCCTTAAAAAAAAAAAATAGCCTCCACTCCAAATAAATCAAGGTCAAAAGTAAATGAAGAGCTCACGATGACATCAGTTCTGTTTGTCTAAGTCCTGGTGTCGTGTGGATGAACAGCAGCTGGTTAGGATGAGGCAATTGGTTGTGAGTTGCTCACTGTGTTAACATTTCTCCATCTCTAAGCCGTCCTTAAAGAAGATCATATATGGGGTCACACCATCTTCACGGTAGTCCAGGAGAGCAACCATGCCATCTGGGTTCATGTTCTCACCAATAAAGAACTGGTAGTTTTTGAAATTTGCAAGGATGTGCTTGATTTGTTCTGGAGCCCCTGTCATAAAAGGCTTTACTCTTTCTGGTTTCTGCTCTTCAAGTTTGCCTTTGATTGATTTCATGGAGTCTTTGATGTACTTCTTGTAGGCTTCTTTTGTGAAGCTGGTTTCCTGCAAGTGATGGTTCATGACAATATCCACACCAATGACCACGGTGCTTTCTGTTCCATCGCCATCAGGGCCTTCAGCTGAGGCATTGCCACCAATGAGCGAGTCATCGATGTTACCTTCGGTCCTACTGACCATCTTCGCCTCCACTTCCTGACACAGCCCGTCTGCGATCTCCCAGATCTTGTAGATGTCGGAGAACATCTCATCATGACTGATGAGGTCCCAGTAGATGATCATGATGGCGGCGAGGGAGGTGGTGGCGCTGGCTTTGGCGGAGCCCAGAGCTCAGAGCGAGCGCGGTGCAGCCCGAGCGGGGCTGGGTGTGGGGAAGCGGGCGGAAAGGGGGGATGTTTTCTTAATGTTCAATTGCTCTTGTATATAAATCTCTTTCTTTTACTCATATGCATGTTCATGAATTTGTTGTTCTAGTCTACTCAGACTAACTAACACAGACACTATCATGGGGAATACAAAGCATTAAGCACTTGTCAAATAACAAAACATTTATAATTATGAATAAACCTTCAGATACATAACTTTAAAAAAAGCATTTTGGAGCAGGAGACACAATTCGGTGACATTAATTACAATTTTAGGATAGAACACTTTCGACAAATCCTAAACGAGGACTTTTTTAGAGAGTTACCTAATGGCGTAGGGAGTTGCTTGGTAGGCGGTTGATTTTTACGGTCTGAATCCAAATCCATCTGCTGCTCTGAGACTTTTTACTCCTCTGAAGAGGTATAGCCCATACCAAAGAGGTACTTGTATGCTGTCTGTAGGGTCACTGTGAGTCAGAATTGACCAGATGACAATGGGTTTGCTTTCTTGTGACCTGACCGATATCCTCAGAAATATCTAGCTCCATCAAAACATGGATAATATGGGAAATGATCAACTCAGAAATCTAGAGACATAACCAATAAATCCAGTGTATTATCCTGAATGAGATCCTGGACCAGAAAAAGAATATTAGGAAAGCAGAGGTGACCTGAAAATAATGTGGACTTTAGAAAATAATGATGTGTCACGAGTGACTTTAAATTAAGCATTATAATTCTGTTAGTCTATTTTAAAATAAATAATTTGGGGCTAAGCCCCAGTGGCGTAAGTGGTTGAGTGCGGGACTGTGGCCCGCGGGCTTGGCGATTCAAATCCAGCGGTGTCTCTCAGGAGCAGCACTGGGTAGCGCCCACGACCACCAGAGGCAGTGATGCCTAAATAAATAAATAAATAAATAGTTTCCAATGTTGTATACGTACATACATTTTTAACATTTTATTGCAAAACATGTTACAAAAAATTTCCATTTTCGGGGCTGAGCCCTGGGGGCATAGTGGTTGTGCATGGGACTGCGGCCCACTGGGTTGGAGGTTCAAATCCAGCAGCAGCTCTCCAAGAGCAAGGCTGGCCCTCCTAGTTCCACCACCAGAAGGCAATGATGCCCCCCAAAAAAAGATTTTTTTCAGCTGAGCCCTGGTGGCATAGTGGTTGAGTGCGGGACTGCAGCCTACGAGCTTGGCAGTGCAAATCCAGCAGCGGCTCTCCAGGAGCCGGGCTGGGTAGCTCCCACCACCACCAGAGGGCAGTGATACCCCCCCAAAAAAAAAAGTAAATAAAACAAAAATTTTCCATTTTCTTTCTCTTTAAGGTTACAACATTCACAATGTTGTGCAACCATCACTATTTAGTTCCAAAATTTTTCATAACCCCAAACACATACTCTATAGCTCTTAAGAAATAACTCCCCATTCCCCCTTCACCATGGTCCTGATAACCACTAACAGTATTTTGTCGGTATGCATTTGCCTGCATTAGATATTTCATATAGGTATTGTAGCAGTCATGTGCTTATGTTGATTTTATGATTGAAATGTAGGGGTGGAGTCTAGCCTGTTAATCTGGAGACAGTCATTGAGTAGCCAATGAGGCCTCTATATGGGCATGGCTTTCTCTTGAGACTTCTGGAATATCTCGCGATATTTCCCTCGTGAAGATGAGAAGCTATCTTCCCCAGTTGTTGGGAGTTAGTCTGAGAGACGATTAATCATGGAAAAGACAAGATGGCAGCGTCCGAGAAGCTAGAGGAACTGGCGGAGAGATCACACGGCTATGCCCTGATGGAGCCAGACCTCTGAAGCTGGAGCGGCATGCTGTTGATGGACCCTGAGCCCTGGAAGCGAGGAGCCATGGTGAAACACCTGCCAGCACCAGAATTCTGCATCCACTGACCTGTGACTTCATGAGTCAGAAGCAGACTTTATAGACTGACTTCGGGCATATGGGTTATTATTGGACTTATGACTTTGTACTGGACTGGATTGGGATGCCTTCTTAGTGTCACATTCCTTTTGTATATAAATCCTTTCCTTGGATCCATATGTGTATCTATGAAATTTGTTCATCTAGTCTACCCGGACTAGTATAGGTATTATCATCCCATGAATGATTTATTTCATTATTTGCAAAAATTTGCAAGTTCGTCAATGTTGTAGTATTTGTCACAATTTTATTTCTCTTTATGACTGAATAATATTCTATTGTTTAGGTGCATCTCATTCTATTTACCTAGTCTGTCTATGAACACCAGATGTTTATACAGCTACTGTGACAAGTGCAGCTAAAATACACAATGCATTGCATACAATGTTGCTATTGCATATTGCATACAATTAATTAGTATATCAGGATCTGTTTGAATCTCTGCTTTTAAGTCTGAGACATTCTTGTAGACCTAGAAATTGAATTTCTGGGTCACATGGTAAATGCATATTTAACTTTTTGATAAAATGAAGCTTCTTTTCTGAAATGAAAGGTTGTACAATTTTATATTAACTCCACTTATCTCCATTCTTACCAAGACTTCTTGTTATGCATATGCATAATAACCATTCCAATGGGTTTCATCAAAATGGCTGTCATTTTCCCTATTGTGATGACTTGCATGTTGCTTTGATGCTAAAAGCTATGCTATTAATATTTCAAATAGCCGAGGTGTTTGGCCATACAAAGTGGATTTACCAATGCTGAGCCAGTTTCAGTGAAGCTTACAGGTGAAGGCAGGCTTAAGAAGGACCTGATTATCTATTTATTTAAAATACAACTAGTGTAGACATTATGAGTAGAAGCAACACATTGTGTGGGCAGGGTCAGAAGCAGAACCTCTCAAGTGAAGGCACTCAAGCGAAGCGCTCCCACCTCATAGTACAGGTGACATTTACCTTCTAAGTGGAGAGGCTTTTTCAACTTCCATTTGCTGGTGTGGCACAGTTCAAAATTAGAAGAAATGTTTTCAAATGTCCATTAATAATAGAATGATACAATGTTCACACTATGTATCTAAAATGAAATGGAAGCTGTCAGATCAAAATGAACTGCTTAAAGACAGATGGTCCAGGCATTAGAAAACAAAAATGCACTGTGTTGGTCATTTGCAGTCAGACAAATATGCAATCTACTCTTGCAGGGCTGACAAATTGAGAAGGAAGAACTTTACATTCATCACCAAAAAGAACATTTCAAGATTTATTCTGAAGTGCAATGGTGTCAGTGATAAAATAATATCTGTGCACCTACAAGGACAAGTTCACACGTTTATAATTTTGAAGTTCTTCTTCAGTGACTAGTGCCAAAGATGAAGATGTTAACTTGTTTTACATAGACTTAAGTCAGGTAGATCTTGGCTAAACGCAGACAATAGTAGAAAGACATTTAGTTGTATTTCACGGTCTAGGACAAGGCATCCCACTGTGTGGCTCCATATAAACTGTGAATAGCTTTGAAAAAAAATGGCATTCCAGAACATTTCACTGTGCTCATGAGGAACTTGTACCTGGTTTGAAGTAGCTGTGTGAACAGTTCAAGGAAATACTACATGGCTTAAAATCAGGTAAAGCGAGCAGCATGGCTGTGCCCTCTCACCATACTTATTCAATCTCAATGCTGAGCAAATCAACAGAGAAGCGGAATGATATGAAAAGAATATGGCATTAAGACCAGAGGAAGGCTTAACAAATGTTGCCTTAAATGTGCTGTAGAAGAACTCTTCTAGAGTATTGAAAATTCAATGGGGTTATTTTGAAGATTAAGGTGCACCTGACCCAAGCCCTGGTATTTTCAATTGCCTCACATACCTATGAAAATTGAGCATGGAATAAGGAAGAAGG